>JAJPUD010033376.1:0-11396 GCA_023553655.1 Myrmecobius fasciatus
TTTTTTTTTTTTTACCTTTCTGGTCGAGCTCTGTATTTCAAGTTTCCTGTACAACTTTGAGCACTGGCTTTGAGCACAGGAGCTCCTTGTGTTTGCAACAGGTAGCTTTGCTCAGTCTTTTCAGGAAACAGCCTGGTTTCCCAGAATTTGCCTTCTGAGCTGGGACTGGAAATTGTCCCAATGATCTGCTCTGCTATAGAGTCAGGACCTATAGTCTCATTTGCTGACCTGCTGTGATTATTACCCTCTCACCAGCTTTCCCAGAGTCTGTCTGAACTGGCTTGAATACCCTTTTTACCCTAGTGATATTGACTTTTCTTGAAGTTTTTCCAATCTAGCTGGAGCTGAAGAGTGGCTTCATTAGATCAGATTGGTTTTAGAGCTTTGGTTTCCATATGGTTTTCCAGGGAACCAGGGAGAACTTGAGCAGTTTCCTGGCTTTACTCTGCCAACTTGGCTCCACACTCAAAATTTGTTCTGAGGCACCATTTTATCTTTTTTTTTTAGGTTGTTTTAGATGCACCTAGGAAAATTGTATTGAATTAATGCTTACTCCACCATTTTGGCTCTGTAATGTTCTCTTTATGTCTATATTTTACAATTTTCCTTGATTAGTGATTATATTATGTGGTTTCCAATATTACTAATGATTTATGCATGCTGTCCCTTACCTCCAAATTTTGTATTCTCTAAATTCAATTTCTTAAGACAAAGTATAGATTTGTTTTGCTATGTATGTATCTGACAAATAATAACAAAATATATGAACTTGGAAAACCAGGAACTGTAAGAACAAAGAAAGGAGAACATGAGGTATGACAGCTACCCTTATTTTGCGCAACAAAATTGTTTTCTGTTCCAAAGTCCTGAAACTACATTAAGACTTGAAAAACCTAGTTTGCATTCTGATTCCTGAACAGCAGCTTCAATTTTTTTTAAATCTCAAGATTCGCTATTTCCTCTTTAAAAAATAAATTTCTGATTTGTTGCAAACATTCAAAGAATAACCTTTGGTAGGCTACTGATAATTGTAATTTATTCAATTAAATTTTTGAAATGAAAACCATCTCTGATAAAACTAAAGGCATTCAATATTTCTGCTTTCTTTTAGAGTACTATAATTAATTATTCTGGAAATTTCACCTTTCTTCAAAAGACAAAGAAATATCCTCTAGATAGACCTGTGATACTTTGTCCAGTCTGAAGTTCTCTAAAGATGATATGAATGTGAAAAATACATTATCACAGTTTGTGTGTGTGATGCTGAATGACCACACTAAAGTGAAATAGAAATTGTGTTAACCTGAAACAATGCTATTATTCTCTCTATCCAAAATTCCAATTAAACAATATCCAAGAGAAAACAGCACTGCTGAAAATAATGAAAACAGCAGCCAATTTGCTTTCAATGATTGCCCAGAAGAGAATGAAAATAATGAAGCTAAATCACATCCAATGAATTCTATAAAATGTTATTTGAAACACTTTGGACAATATGAATAAAATGGTGTTCAGAGAATTTGCTATCCTTAAGCTTGTAAACCAAAGCATTTTGTAGTTAAATATATTCAAATGATATGCATGATGCATTCTATTATCCACAATTAACTGCTACCCATTGTGCTCTTTGAGTAATGATACCCCTCTGGTGATCTAGGCCAATTCCAATAGACTTGTGAAGGAGTCCTCTGTATCTAAATAGAGAACTATAAGGACTTAATGAGGATCACAATATAGTGTATTCACCTTTGTTTTTGTTGTTGTTTGTTGCTTGTTTGTTTTTTTTTCCCTCTCATTTTCTTTTCCTTTTTCTTGGTGCAGCGTGATAAATGTGGAAATATGTTTAGAATTGCAAATGCTTAAACTATATTGGATTATTTGCTGTCTGGGGAAGGGAGGAGAAGGGATACAAGGAGAAAAATATAGAACACAACATGTTCACAATTGTGAATGATGAAAACTCTTTTCGAATGTATTTTGAAAAGTAAAAAGTGATTATTTAAAAAATACAACTCTGCAGTCTTGGTTCCTTCATCTTTTAATGAAACCAGAGAATTTGAACTAAAATTGATTTTAGAAATCTACTATAGATGTAATCCAACTCCCTAATTTCATAGTTGAATAAAAGTTTTTTATGAAGAAACCTTTTATTGAGATAATTGGGGAATCTGAAAAAAAAAAGATAGGGAGGATAGAAAGTCAGCATCAAAACCAGTAACTATTCTTTTCTCTACTTGGATAAATGTGCACATTTGGGTTTTCTCTTCTTAATGGGAACATTAAAGATTGTCCATTCATCATTCTATTCTTTGACCATAAGAAGACTTTCAAAAAAGCCTATGGAAAAATCACATCAGGAAAAGATGATTTCACATAGAATATGAAGGAATAGGTAAAATAAATTAATTTGTCCTGCTAAGTTTGTTGGATCTGAAAAACTTGTAGCTGAAAAGGGGAAGTACAGATATAGCGAGATGAGAATAGGGGTTGGAAGAAGTGAAATAGATGATCATTACCACTTTTTCAACTGAAAAGGTCAAGGGATATTATGAACAACTTCAATCTAAACACTTCCTAAGTGATACATAGAAAATTTTGGTAGCAAAAACTGAACTAATAATTTAAACAACAGGAATGCCAATTTGTTTTTGAAAGTTCACTTTTAGAAAAGAAACAGCCAAGCTAAAGAATGAAGTCATAGCCTTAGCAAAGTTATATAGAGATTTGCTGTCATAGTAGTTTGCAATATCTGCTACACAGCTGAATTTCTTAATCACAGGAGTTTCTAAGCTAGAGTTAACTGATCCAAGTGCCCACATTAACTATGGCACCAATATGGACAGGGTATGAGAAATGGGCATAAGGAAGGAGAGAATTTACTGGCTGAGGTTCAAAATGAGATAAGCCATTTAAAATGACTCTGCTTATGAATAATGAAATAGGGTCATGAGTGGCCAAAAACACTTCCTGCATGATTGACTTAGTGAAAACTAGTTTAAAAACGGGGAAAAAACACAATATAGATATAAAAAAATCTATTTTTAAAAGAAAAAAGCAAGACAGAAAAAGAGGACTATGATGTTTTATTTAAGGGACATTTGTGTCTTTATTATTGTATTTCTTCTCCATTTTACCCCAAGATATGCATTTATACAGAATATAGAATATTGTAGTTTTAAGATCTTTTCATTTTACCTTATTTTCTATATCCCCAAGACGTCATATTCTAGCATTCACTGGGGTAAGCTTCAAGTTAAAAAAATGCAGACATATAAATATTGATAATAATATATTTAGTATCAGAAAAAAATCAAAATTATAAATTTGTAGATGCCTGTTAATTAGGAGATGATTGAACAAATTGTAGCATATGAATGTAATTAATTATTCATGTAAGAAATGACAGTTACACTTAGTCATAATGATGCAAATATGTGAGTAGTGCTCTTTGGTGGAAACTGATTACAGTGAGTTGCTTGAGTTGGAAATTCTCATCCTTAGTATGCTTGAAGTCAATTTGTTATTGCATGAAGTCTGGCCATCAGTATGTAAGGCTCTAGTAGCAATATTTACTAGGTTTCCTAAGAAAGGGTAAATTAGCCCAGTTGTGGAAAACTTAGTTTACAAATTAGTTTCCATACTGCTTAGTGTTGGATTATTTGAGCCTTGAGTGGCCTCTGTACTTCCAAGAACCTCTTGTACTTGGGTAAAATATGGTGAGGAAGGAAAGGAGGAAATGAGGAAGTAAGGGAGAGAGGAAGAAAAGAATGGAAGGAAGGAAGGAAGGGAGTGAGGAGGGAAGGAAGGGAGGAGGGAAGGGAGGGAGAAAAGAATGGGGAAGGAAAGGGAAGAAGGGAAGGTGGGAGGAAAGAAGCCTTGCAATCTTTCTGACTAAATCTATTACAAATTTATATTAATTTCAACTGACCCTTCACTGCTACTAGAGAATAATACCATATCTCCCCTTTCAATTCACTATCTCACTCTCCACAGCAGCTTTCAAAACCTTTCTTACCTTTTTTTCTCAGTCCTTTCAGTTGAGAGGCTTGCCTCATATTTTTCAGGAAAAAAAAATTGTTCAATGTTCTCTTTCTCCTCCTCATCTCATATCAATTACTATGTCACATTGAATTTAAAAGTCTAAGGCTTCTACTCATGTAAATAATTCTATGCTAAATCACCTTTCTCATCAGGTTGTTCCCTTTTTCATCCTCACTCTATCACTTATCTTCAATATAACCTTGTCTATTGTACATTTCTTATTACCTACTATCATGCTCTTCTCTGCTTCATCTTCAAAAACAAAACCAAAAAAATTCATTTGCTGTGTTCATTCCCACTGTCATCCTGTACCACTCCTCTCCCTTCTGGCTAAACAACTTGAAAAAAGTCATGGATTTTTCACTTTCCGTTTACTCTCTTCTTAACTCTCCCATCTAGGTTATAGCTTCATTATCCAAATAAAACTGGTCTTTCCAAAATTACCAAAATCATTATATGATCTCTTTATTGCCAAATTCAATGGACTTCTCATTCCAAATTGTACTTGACTTTTAACAATGTTGAGCAATCTTTCTTCTAATACTCTCTCCTCTATATGTTTTTAAAACATCACTGCATCCTGGTTCCTTTATTATAAAACTGGTCCTTATTCTCCTTTATTTGATCTTCATTAAGGTCATCCTCTCTAATTATAATTATCCCACAAACTATACCATCTCCTTTTATACCACTTCATTTGTTGATCTCATAGTGTGTTATGAATTTACTTGCAAACCTTTCTATTAACTTCTAATATTTTATGTCTAGGTGTCTGTCAGATATCTCAACATGCCTCTCTAGTACATATTTTAAACTAAACATATATAAAATGGAATTCAGTATACATCCTCTTAAACCTTCCTCATTCATATCTTCCTATTACTGAACATGGCAACATCATTCTCTTTATTTCCTATATCTCACAACAACATTTATCTTGAACACTTCACTATCTTTAATGCAGCCTCTGCATTTCCTATCTATTGAAAAAAAACTTTTATATTCACCATTATAACATTTCTCAAATATGTTCCTTCTTTCCTATGCCACGAATATGCTGCAATACTACAAGTATGCTGCAAATTCTCATTCCCCTCATGCTTGGAGTGTTCCAATAGCCTGCTAGTAGATATTGCTTTAATTTTTCATATTTCCACTACAGTGATTTTTCCCAAGTGCAAGTCCAAACATGATACCTTCCTAAATCAATAAATTCCAGGGTCTCTCTATCACCTCCACGTTGAAATACAAAATGATATCTTTGGCATTTGAGGTCCTTCATAAACCAATTCCTTCTTACCTTTCTATTCTTCTTATACTTTATCCTTTGCAATATATATTTTTGATCCAGTGATACTGATTTCCTGATGTTCTGATAACAAGACAACCTATATTCTAGTCCTGGTTGCTTTTCTTTATTGTCCCTCATCCCTGGAATCCTCTCCCTCCTCATTTTTTTTTACTGGTTTCACTTGTTTCTTTTAAATTTCCTCCCAAAAGAAAATCTCATTTTCTATAAAAAGTCTTTTCCTAAGTTACTGATGAAATAATGAAAAAAATGTGTGCTAGACATGTGATGAAAATAAAAGAGTATAAACAGAAAATTCATGTGCTCTATTGATAGTCATTGAATGACAAGAAAATTGGAGGAAAACTCTAAATATTGGATTGAACCTCCTATGGGGATTTTACTGAAGTACATGGACAATATTCGCATGGTGTAAAATGCTTTAATAATGTCTTAATAAATCCATTTGGAAGGATAGCTCTCATTGATGAGATCATAGATCTGCTGAAGGATCCATAAAACTATCAAAAACTGAAAAAAAGTAGTAAAGAGAAAATGAGTTTGAAGAAAGAATGGAACAATACCCAATGCACATCATTACTAAGAATCCTCAAAGAGAAATTCAAGCAATTTCCACCTCTATAATTTAATAATGTACTAGAAATGTTAGCTACAACAATAAGAGAAGAAAAGGAAATTAAAGGAATTAGAATAGCCAATGAGGAAACAAAACTGCCACTCTCTGCAGATGATATGTTATACTTTGAAACTAGAATCAATTAAATACTACTTGGAGTTATTAATATCTTTAGCAAAGTTGGAGGATACAAAATAAACCCACACTAATCATCACTGTTTGTAGATATTAAAGGTAAATACAGTAGCAAGAAAGAAAAAAAAAAACTATTCAATATAAAATACTTGGGAGTCTAACAAGACAAACCCAGGAACCATATGAACAGAACTGTAAAACATTTTTATTTTTTTAAATTTTTTGTTAATTTTTATGAATTATTTTTAATTTAATAGAAAATAGAAAGACAGAAAAGAAAAATAACAAATAAAACAAAAGAAGGCAAAACAATGATTTCCAGTTCAAGGAAGTTATATAATAGTAAAATTATTCACCAGTGTCCATTTTTTCTTCACTTCCTTGTAGGTTGTTCTTTTCTCCTCTGCTGCATGCTTTTTAAAATTTGTTCTTTGTCTTTTTTCCCTTTCATTCCCCCACCTCCCACAAGTAGGCTATAGTTAAGCACAATTATACTTAATAGATATATACACAGACACACACATACATATACATTCACACTCATCCACAAACCCACACACATATACATATATATATGTATATAAATATAAACATATGTATTTATACATATCTACATATACTCAAAGACAAACACACACACATATATTCACGTACATTTACCTATATGTAAACATGCATCTAAAACAATATTAATATGACTGACATATAATGTAAATTTCTCTATTAATTGAATCTTCAAACTTGACAGTATCTAAGAGTAATGACTACTAGCCATACTTTTTTCCCTAAGAAATTCAATTTCTAACTTATGTTGTGTTTATGCACATCTCTTCCTTCCTATCTCTCCTAAATCATCTACTTTCATTCTGCTCCTTATCTTACCTTATTACCACTTAACTTCCCCTCATCCATAGATCACTCCCTTATCTTCTTCCCACATTTTGCATCCCCACTGCCTTTTCCTACCCCCTTATTTCTTTGTAGATTTTAGAGGGTGCAATAGCCTTCATGGTATACATAAGTAATGCTACCTATTTAACCAATTGCCAATGGGATTAGATTTTCAGAACTACAAGGCCTCCTACCCCTCTTTTTCTATTACTTCTGTCTATTTTTCCTTTGCATCTCATTTATATAAATATTTATTTTGAGTTATCCACCTCAATCATAAATATATGACATATATTTCCATGTAGGGAAACATAAACATTTCATCCATATTAAATTACTTAAAATTAATCTTGGATATTGGCACTTATATATTACATTTTCTACTGATTCTGGTTTGGTTGATAGAAAGTCCCTAAAACCAGTAAGTTTTTTTAATATCAATATTTTTCATTGAATATTATAGGTAATTTTGCTGGATATGATTTTTTTAGCTACAAGTCCAGTTTTTTTGATTGCTAGTATATAAGTTTTCAGGACCTGTGTTCTTTTATTGTGGCTAATGATAAGTTCTGTAACAATTCTAATTGTAGCTCCAGCATATCTGAATTGCTTTTTTCTTGTTTCTTGCAAAATTTCCTCTTTGATCTGGGAGTTCTGAAATTTGGCAATGATATGTCTAATATCGTTTCCACAAAGGTTCTCTTTAAAGTGTTGATTGCTGGATTTTTTCTATATTTATTTTTCCCTTATGATCTATCACTCCAGGACAAATTTCTTGGATTATTTCTTGAATTATTGTGTCAAGTTTCTTTTTTATGGTCACAGATTTCAGGCACTCCATTTATTCTTATATTTTCTGTTCTTGATCTGTTCTCCAGATCTGTTGGTTTTCTTAAGTTTCACATTTTGTTCTACTTTTTTCATTCTTTATGTCCTATTTTGTTATTTCTTGATCTCTTATAAATTCATCAATTTCACCTTGCCCAGTTCTAATCTTCAA
Source organism: Myrmecobius fasciatus (assembly GCA_023553655.1). Taxonomy (NCBI): domain Eukaryota; kingdom Metazoa; phylum Chordata; class Mammalia; order Dasyuromorphia; family Myrmecobiidae; genus Myrmecobius; species Myrmecobius fasciatus. Next base: position 7,993 of record JAJPUD010033376.1, read on the forward strand.
AGATTACTTTCATTTTTAAGATTATGTATCACCTTTTCTAATTGGAAAATTTTTTCCCCATTATCTTCTTGTTTTTCTTGGATATTTTTTATTTTTTCATTTTTCCACAATGTCTCTCATTTGATTTTTAAATTGTATTTTTAGTTCTTCTATAAATTCTCTCTATCCAGAGAGTTGTTTTCCATGAATTTTTGGGGTAGAAGAAGCTCTTTATTTTAGTATATTCCTCTGAAGATGAACTCTGGTCTTCCCTGTTCCCATAGTAAGTTTCTATGTTTGGGGTCTTTCTTCTTTCCTGGTTCATTTTTTTAAAGGAAAAGTATTAGGGTAAGCACCTTTAATTGTGGGGTGGATGTGATGCCCCTGCCTTCACTTCAGTTCTCTCCTCTGACCTGGAACCTCAAACCAAAAGCTCCTCTCAAGTGACCACAGACTGTGGAAAGTCCTGGCTCCTTTTTGTCCACGTCTGTGTTTCTGCAGCTGTACCTAGCATTCCTAATCAACTGAGGTTCACTCAGTCTTCCTAGACTCAGATTGCAACTCCTCATGCTACGAGGAGCTGAAAGTTTCTGTGGTTCCTGGTGAGGCTGCAGCCAAACACAACTAGCTCCAGGATTCCTTCCTTTTGTGGAGTTAGCCCAGAGGGGTTTGCCCTTCAGACTTTTTAATTTTGACCTGAGGTCTTTCTTAAGATCTTTTTTGAGTTGAACTGGGAGGATCACTGTTGTACCCCAAATCTTCTTGATTTTTAACAAGTCTATATTCACTCTGAGGTAAATATTTGTTCTGCTTATGGAAGAAATCTGGAAAGATTGAAATTCACCAACCTACTCTGCTATCTTTCCAGAATCCTCTATAAAACATATTTCATAGAAGTAAAATTTTGTTGGGGAAAAAAAATTTTTCAATGATGGGTCAAGCCAAATGACAATTTTACGTAAATGAATCTATATATTCAGTACCAATACAAATTATCAAAAATAATAATAATAACACAATTCATCTGGAAGAACAAAACCTCCAGAATATCAAGGTAATCAATGAATATAAATGTGAAAGAAGGGAATTTAGCCACAATATATATCAATATTATGAAGCAGTTAATTATCAAATAAGTTGGTCCTGGCTAAAAAACACAATGAACACAATGTTAGATAAGTGAACTAGAATAGGTACAAATTCTATTATAGTAAACAATTCTAGCAGTCTAATATTCAAGAAACCCAGAGGACCAAGCCTTTAAAAAATTAATTTTCACAGGCAGAAAGACACACACACACATAAACACAATAGCTGAAAAAAATGGAAAGCATTATGACAGAAACCAGGCATAGATGAATATCTCACACTGTGCACCAAGTTTATGTCACCATGACCACCTGGATTGCACATAAAGGATGATGCCATAAACAAGTAAGAAAGCATGAAAAATAGTTTTTCGGTTAGATTTATGGATAAAGGAAGAATTTAGGATGAAAGAAGGTATAGAGAGCATTACAAAATGTAAAATATATAGTTTTGATTATATAAAATTTAAACTCATATTTATACAAAAAAATTAGAACTGGAGAATGTTTTTTCAAGTATATCTGATAAAATTTTTATTTATCCAATATATAGAAAAGGGTCAAATTTGTAAAAAAACAAAACAAAACAAAACTGCAATAAATTTCCCAATTGATGAATTGTCAAAGGATGTGAAAAGGTGAGTTAAAGACAAAGAAATTAAAACTATATATAGTTATTGATGAGAGAAATTAAAATAAAAAAAATTTCAAAGATTGGTTATTATGGTAAAAAGGGAAAATGTTGGAAATTGGAGAGGATATGGGAAAACTGGAACATTAGTACACTGTTGGCAGAATTATGAACTGTGAAACCATTTTGGAGAACAATTTGGAAATAGAGTTCTATTGAACTACGCATAAGTTTTGATCCATCAATATCACTGTTAGGTCTATAAACTAAAGACATTTTTTTTAAAAAAAGGAAAGGATATATTGTGCAAAAGTATTTATGTCTGCTCTTTTTCTGCTGGCTAAGAATCAGAAATGAAAGGAATGCCAAAAGAATTTTAAAAAGAATTGGAAATCAAATCAATTAAGAAATAACTAAACAATTTATCATATAATTATAATGGGATACTATTGGTTTATAAAAACAATGACAAGAAGGATAATTTCAGAAAAAAAAAACAGGGAAAAAAACTTACATGAACTTTTTCACAATAAAATGAACACCATCGGGAAAATGTCCACAGTGACAGTAAAATTGTTTGATGAATGTCTGGATCCACTCATGGGAGAGCTATAAGGGCTAGCCCCATGCCCTGATTCATGGCCAAGAAGTGAAGAGGTGGGACTCAGGAGGAGTGGTGAGACAGGAGTTGAATTTATTCAGGATTATATCAGTGCTTTTATTCCTAAAGTTTACATGATCATTTACAAATGCCTGTGTTCAATTAGATTACTATTACATTTGTATTCTAACAATAGTCAATACATCTTACACAAAAGTAATTCAGATAGCAGATTGCACATAATAGAATGCCAGACAGATGTCCTCCAGATGCTTTTCTTAGAATTCAGTAATCACCCACACCTAATACCATATACCAAGATAAGACCTAAATGGGTTCTTGATTTAGATATAAAGAATGATATTATAAGCAAATTAGAGAAACATAGTATAGTTTACCTGTCAGACATGTGGGGATGGAATAAATTTATGTCTAAAGAAGAACTGGAACTCTTAATTGAACACCACCAGATAGATAATTTTGACTATTAAGTTAAAATGTTTTTGTACAAAAAAAAAAAAAAAAAAAAAAAAAAAAAAAAACTAATGCAGACAGGATTAGGAGGGAAGCAATAAATTGGGAAATCATCTTTACATCTAATGGTTCTTATAAAGGCCTCATTTGAAAAATATATGGAGATTCAAGCCACTCTTCAATCGATAAATGGTCAAAGGATATGAACAGACCATTTTCAGATGATGAAATTAAAACCATTTATAGTCATATGAAAAGGTGCTCCAAATCACTTTTGATCAGAGGAATGCAAATTAAAACAACTCTGATGTACCACTACACACCTGTCACATTGGCTAAAATGACAGGAAAAGATAATGGTGAATGTTGGAGGGGATGTGGGAAAATTGGAACACTGATACATTGTTGGTGGAACTGTGAACAGATCCAACCATTCCGGAGAGCAATTCAGAACTATGCTCAAAAAGTTATCAAATTGTGCATATCCTTTGACACAGAAGGGTTTCTACTGGGCTTATATCACAAAGAGATCTTAAAGGAAGGAAAGGGTCCCACATGTGCAAAAATGTTTGTGACAGCCCTCTTTGTAGTGGCTAGAAACTAGAAACTGAATGGATGCTCATCAATTGGA
>JAJPUD010033377.1:0-11396 GCA_023553655.1 Myrmecobius fasciatus
CAATTTGGAGCTATGCTCAAAAAGTTATCAAACTGTGCATACCCTTTGACCCAGCAGCATTTCTATTGGGCTTATATCCCAAAGAAATCATAAAGGAAGGAAAAGGCCCCACATGTGCAAGAATGTTTGTGGCAGCCCTTTTTGTAGTGGCTAGAAACTGGAAATTGAATAGATGCCCTTCAATTGGAGAATGGCTGAATAAATTATGGTATATGAATATTATGGAATATTATTGTTCTGTAAGAAATGACCAGCAAGATGATTTCAGAGAGGCCTGGAGAGACTTACATGAACTGATGCTGAGTGAAATGAGCAGAACCAGGAGATCATTATACACGGCAACAACAGTACTATATGACGATCAATTCTGATGGACATGGCTCTCTTCAACAATGAAATGTTTCAAACCACCTCCAATTGTTCACTGAAGAAAGCCATATACACCCAGAGAGAGGGATGCGAAATGTGGACCACAACATAACATTCTCATACTCCTTGATTGATGTTTGCTTACATTGTGTTTCCTTTATCTGATATATTGTTTGTGTAGATAAGATTTTTCTTGCACACCAATGATAAGTTTGGAAATATGTATACATATATTCGATTTGCCAATATTTTAACATAATTAACATGTAGTGGATATCCTGCCATCTAGGGGAGGGGTGGGGAGTTGGGGGGAAAAATTTGTAACGGAAAGCTATGTAAGGGTTATTGTTGAAGAATTACCCACACATATGTTATGCAAATAAAATAAAATTAAAAAAAAGACAGTGAACTAAACTGTAAATAAAATGTGTACAGTGAAAAAATAAAAAGCAAAAAAAAATTACCAAGTCAAAAAAAAAAGAAATTAAATTTCTATCAATTAAATTAAATTGATGTAATTCTAAAGAATGGATGAGTCAAACAACAAATCATAGAAACAATTAATATTTTCATGAAAGAGAATAACAATAATGAGACAACGTACCAAAATCTATGGGATGCAACCAAAGCAGTTTTTAAGAGGAAATGTATATCTCTAAATAACTACATGAATAAAGTAGAGGAAAAGGAGATCAATGAATTGCAACTAAAAAAGCTAGAAAATTTGCGATGGGGATAAAATAAATACATTCCCAATAAGATCAGGGGTGAAACAAGTATGTACATTATCACCTCTATTATTCAATATCATACTAGAAATGATGGCTTCAACAATAAGCAAAGAAAAGGAAATTAAAGGAATTGGAGTAGGCAATGAGGAGATAGAACTATGACTCTTTGCAGATGATATGATGGCATATTTAAAGAATACTAGAGAGTCATCCAAAAATCTACTTGAAAAAATTAACAATTTTAGCAAATCCTAGAGAATCAACTAAAAAACTATTAGACAAAATTCACTTTAGTAAAGTTGCAGGATATAAAATAAACCCAGAAAAATCATCAGCATTTCTATATGTTACCAATAAAACCCAACAGCAAGAAATAAAAAGAGAAATTCCATTTAAAGTAATTGTAGACAAAATAAAATATTTGGGTGTCTACCTGCCAAGACAAACCCAAAACTATATGAACACATTTACAAAATAGTTTTCACAAAAATAAAGTCAGATCTAAACAACTGGGAAAATATCAATTGCTCATGGGTAGGCCAAGATAAAGTAATAAAAATTACAATTCTACCTAAATTTGTCTATTTGTTTAGTACCATGCCAATCAAACTATCAAAAAATATTTCATAGAGTTAGAAAAAAAGAGTAACAAAATTCATCTGGAAAAATAAAGGGTCAAGAATATCAAGGGGGGGCACATTGAACGATCGAAGGGCCTGGAACCAGATATTCCGAAGGGCAAAGGAACTTGGATTACAGCCAAGAATAACCTATCCAGCTAGAATGAGCATTATCCTCCAGGGAAGAAGATGGTTATTCAATGATATAGGTGAATTTCACCTATTTCTAAAGAAAAGACCAGATCTAAACAAAAAATTCGACATCCAAACACAGAACTCAAGAGCTACATAAAAAGGTAAAAAGGAAAGGGCTCTTCAGAACTTTATTTCTACTAGGAGAATACTTAAAGTTTTGGGGTATAATTAACTAGATATTACTTTAATAATATGAAAAAGAGAACTAGAGGGGGAAAGGTTGTCATACTGGGGAAAAGAGGGAAAAAGTGGTAAAATAAGATCTAAAAAAAAAAAGGAGGTAAAAACAAGGTAAAATCTCTTGAAGAGGCAAAGAAAACCTAATATAATTGAGAGAAAGAGGGGAGGGAGATGAGCATTGTGTAAATCTTACTCTCATCAGGTTGGGTTGTAAAGTGTATATCAGACACTTGATTTCACATAGAAACTTGTCTGTTGCTAGAGGGAAGTGGGAGGGAAAGGAGGAAAAGAAAGGGATAAACTAATAGAAAAGAAAACAGAAGAATCAGGGGAAAGGAGTAAAAACAGGGGGAAGGGATCTAAAGGGTGGAGTATTGTTTGGGGGAGGAGGTCCTCAAAAGCAAAGTACTGAGGAGGGGGGAAGGGAGAAAGGGGAAAGGAAAGGGGAAAACATAACTTGGGTAAATAAGATGGCAGGAAATAAAGAATTAGTTATTCTAACTGTGAATGTGAATGGGATGAACTCTCCCATAAAGCAGAAGCAGATAGCAGACTGGATTAAAAACCAGAATCCCAAAATATGTTGTCTACAAGAAACACATCTAAAACATAGTGACACATATAAGATGAAGGTAAAAGGCTGGAGCAGAACCTATTATGCTTCAGGTGAACAAAAAAAAAGCAAGGGTAGCAATCCTTATCTCAGATCAAGTAAAAGCCAAGATAGATCTAATCAAAAGAGATAAGGAAGGAAACTATATTTTATTAAAGGGTACTATAGATAATGTAGCAATATCTATACGAAATATATACACACCAAGTGCAATAGCATCCAAATTCCTAGGGGAGAAATTAAGAGAGATGCAAGAAGAAATAGACAGTCAAACTATACTAGTGGGGGATCTCAAACTTGCTCTCTCAGAATTAGATAAATCAAACCACAAAAGAAACAAGAAAGAAACTAGGGAGATAAAACAATTGTTAGAAAAGTTAGGTATGATAGATATATGGAGAAAATTGAATGGAGAGAGTAGGGAATTTACTTTTTTCTCAGCAGTCCATGGAACCTATACAAAAATTGACCATGTGTTAGGGCATAAAAACCTCAAAATCAAATGCAGAAAGGCAGAAATAGTAAATGCATCTTTTTCAGATCATGATGCAATAAAAATCACATGCAATATAAGGCCAGGAGAAAATAAACCAAAAGTTAATTGGAAATTAAATAATCTAATATTGAAGAATGAATAGGTGAAAGAGCAAATCATAGACACAATCAATAATTTCATCCAGGAGAATGACAATAAGGAGACAACATACCAAAATTTGTGGGATATGGCCAAAGCGGTTATAAGGGGCAATTTCATATCTCTAGATGCTTACTTGCATAAAATAGAGAAAGAAAACATCAACGAATTGGGCTTATTATTAAAAAAAAAACTAGAAAAAGCATAAATTAAAAACTCTCAATTAAATACCAAATTGGAAATTCTAAAAATAAAAGGAGAAATTAATAAAATTGAAACTAAGAAAAGTATTGAATTAATAAATAAAACTAAGAGTTGGGTCTACAAAAAAACCAACAAAATAGATAAGCCTTTAGTTAATTTGATCAGAAAAAGGAAAGAGGAAAATCAAATTGTGAGTCTCAAGAATGATAAGGGAGAACTTTCCTCCAATGAAGAGGAAATTAGAGCAATAATTAGGAGTTACTTTGCCCAACTTTATGCCAGTAAGTTTGATAATCTAAATGAAATGGAGGAATATCTACAAAAATATAAATTGCCCAGGTTAACAGAAGAGGATATAAATTATTTAAATAGCCCCATATCAGAAAAAAAAATAGAACAAGCTATTAACCAATTCCCTAAGAAAAAATCTCCAGGGCCAGATGGATTTACATGTGAATTCTACCAAACATTCAAAGAACAATTAATTCCAATACTATACAAACTATCTGAGAAAATAGGGACAGAAGGTACACTGCCAAAATCCTTCTATGAGACCGATACGGTGCTGATAGCTAAACCAGGTAGGGTGAAAACAGAGAAAGAAAACTATAGACCAATTTCCCTAATGAATATTGATGCAAAAATTTTAAATAAGATATTAGCAATGAGATTACAGAAATTCATCCCCAGGATTGTACACTATGACCAAGTAGGATTTATACCAGGGATGCAGGGCTAGTTCAATATGAGGAAAACTATCAGCATAATTAATTATATTAATAACCAAACTAACAAAAAACATATGATTATCTCAATAGATGCAGAAAAAGCCTTTGATAAAATCCAACACCCTTTCCTATTAAAAACACTAGAGAGTATAGGAATAAATGGGCTTTTCCTTAAAATGATCAGTAGCATCTATTTAAAACCATCAGCATGCATCCTATGTAATGGAGACAAACTAAAACCATTCCCAATAAGATCAGGAGTGAAACAAGGCTGCCCACTGTCACCATTACTATTTAATATTGTATTAGAAATGTTAGCTTTAGCAATGAGAGAAGAAAAAGAGATAAAAGGAATCAGAGTAGGTAATGAAGAAACCAAATTATCACTCTTTGCAGATGACATGATGGTATACTTAGAGAACCCTAGAGACTCAACTAAAAAACTACTAGAAACAATTCACAACTTTAGCAAAGTGGCAGGCTTCAAAATAAATCCACATAAATCATCAATATTTTTATATATTACCAACAAAGTTCAGCAGCAAGAGATACAAAAAAAAAATTCCATTCCAAATAGCAGATGATAGGATAAAATATTTGGGAATCTATCTGCCAAGAAAAAGTCAGAAACTATATGAACTAAACTACAAAACATTTTCCACACAAATAAAATCCGACCTAATCAATTGGAAAAATATTAAGTGCTCATGGGTAGGCAGAGCGAACATAATAAAAATGACAATACTACCCAAACTAATCTACTTATTTAGTGCCATACCAATCAAACTCCCAAGAAATTATTTTACAGATCTAGAAAAAATAGTAGCAAAGTTCATTTGGAAGAACAAAAGGTCAAGGATTTCAAGGGGATTAATGGAAAAAAAACAGGCAGATGAAGGTGGCCTTGCTGTACCAGAACTAAAACTATATTATAAAGGAGCGGTCATCAAAACCGTTTGGTACTGGCTGAGAAATAGAGCAGTCGATCAGTGGCATAGGATAGGTTATCAGGGCAATCTGGACAATAACTTTAACAATTTAGTGTTTGATAAACCCAAAGACCCCAGTTTTGGGGATAAATACTCTCTATTCGGCAAAAACTGCTGGGAAAATTGGAAACTAGTGTGGAAGAAATTAGGGCTTGACCCATACCTAACACTACATACCAAGATAAGATCTAAATGGGTTCATGATCTAGATATAAAGAGTGACTTTGTAAGCAAGTTAGAAGAACGTAATAGAGTTTACCTCTCAGACCTGTGGAGATGGAATAAATTTATGTTCAAAGAAGATCTGGAACTCCTAATTGAACAACAGATAGATAATTTTGATTATATTAAGTTAAAAAGTTTCTGTACAAACAAAACTAATGCAGACAAGATTAGGAGGGAAGCATCAAATTGGGAAATCATCTTTACATTTAAGGGTTCTGATAAAGGTCTCATCTCTAAGATATATAGAGAATTGTCTCATATTTATAAGAATTCAAGCCATTCTCCAATTGATAAATGGTCAAAGGATATGAACAGACAATTTTCAGATGATGAAATTAAAACCATTTATAATCATATGAAAAGGTGCTCCAAATCACTATTGATCAGAGAAATGCAAATTAAGACAATTCTGAGGTACCACTACACACCTGTCAGATTGGCTAAAATGACAGGAAAAGATAAAGATGAATGTTGGAGGGGATGTGAGAAGACTGGGACACTGATGCATTGTTGGTGGAGCTGTGAACGGATCCAACCATTCTGGAGAGCAATTTGGAGCTATGCTCAAAAAGTTATGAAACTATGCATACCCTTTGACCCAGCAATGTTTCTATTGGGCTTATACTCCAAAGAAATCATAAAAGAAGGAAAGGACCCCTTATGTGCAAGAATGTTTGTGGCAGCCCTTTTTGTAGTGGCTAGAAACTGGAAATTGAATGGATGCCCATCAATTGGAGAGTGGCTGAATAAATTATGGTATATGAATGTTATAGAATATTATTGCTCTGTGAAAAATGACCAGCAGGACGATTTCAAAGAGGCCTGGAGAGACTTGCATAAACTGATGCTCAGTGAAGTTAGCAGAACCAGGAGATCATTATTCACGGCAACAACAATACTATATGAGGATCAGTTCTAATGGACATGACTCTCTTCAACAATGAAATGTTTCAAACCAGTTCCAATTGTTCAGTGAAGAAAGCCATATACACCCAGAGAGAGGGATGTGAAATGTGGACCACAACATAACATTTTTATATTCTCTATTGAGGTTTGCTTGTATTGTATTTCCTTTATCCGATTATTCTTTCTTTTAGATACAATTTCTCCTGCATAAAAATGATGCAATAACTATACATATATTCGATTTCTTAAGTATTCTAACATAATTATCATGTAGTGGATATTTTGCCATCTAGGGTAGGGGTGGGGGGTAGGGGGGAAAAGTTTGTAACAGAAGCTTTTTAAGGGTTAATGTTTAGGAATTACCCATACATATGTTTTGCAAATAAAAAAAAAAGAATATCAAGGGAATTAATGGGGTAAAAATGGAAAGAAAAGGTGACTAATAGTATCATATCTAAAACTCTATTACAAAGCAGCAATATCGAAATCACATGATATTGGCTAAGAATTAGAGTGATGGATCAGAATAGAATAGGTTAGAGATATATGACACAATAATAAATGACTATAGTTATCTCATTTGATAAAGTCCCAAACTACAGCTTCTGGCATAAGAACTCACTATTTGATAAAAGAAATACTGGGAAAACTGAAAAAAAAATGTCAGAAACTTGGCATAGACCCACATTTTACACTCCATATCAAAATGGGTAAATGATACGAGGCATGGAAATATCTCAATGGAGAGGAGGAGAAGAGAGGGAGAGGAAAAAGAGAGGGAGATGGAAATGAAAGGGAGAAAAGGGGAAAGGAGAGGAGGGGTGCTGAAGGAAAGGGAGGACAGAGAAAAGGAGGAGAGGGAAGGGGAGGGGAAAGATTATATACACATTAGGAGAGCAAATGATAATTATCAGATTGTTGGGAGAGGGAGGAATCTATGGACAAAGAAGAACTAGAGAATGTTATAAAATGCAAAATGGACAACTGATTACATTAAATTAAAAATGTTTTGCACAAGTACAACACAGCCAAGATTAGAAGGGAAGCAGAAATCTGGGAGAATTTTTTTTTTTTTTTTACAGACAGTGTTTCTGATAAGGGCTTCATTTCTAAAATACATAAATAAATAAGTGAAATTTATATTTAAAAAAACGATATGAACAGATACTTTTCAAAAGAAGAAATTAAAGCCATCCATAGTCATATAAGAAAATGCTTTAAATCACTATTGATTAGGGAAATGCAAATTAAAACAATTCTGAGATATCACCTACTCTCAGATTGGCTAATATGACAAGAAAAGATAATGATCAATGTTGGAAGAGATTTGGGAAAATGGAACACTACTATATTGTTGATTGAGTTATGAACTGATCCAACTGTTCTGAATAGCAGTTTGAAACTATATCCAAACTGCATATCCTTTAATCTAGTAGTGGCTCTACTGGTTCTGTATCCAAAGAGATCATGAAAAATGGAAAAGGATCCACATATTCAAAAATATTTGTAGCAGCTCTTTTTGTAGTTGCAAGGGCTTTCTGAAAATAGCTTTTTTAAATAGTCTAGCAAATACCTCCCTAGACTTTAAATAATAGGAGTCAGTCAACAAACGTTTTTAAAGTCACTTACTATGGGACTATATTCTAAGCACTGGGAATACAAAGAAAGAGAAAAGTGCAGTCAGAAGCATAAGAGGCTTCTTATTCAGAGGAGCTCCTTGACCAAAAGTCTAATGAGGAAGAGAAAATGCAAACAGCTAGATCCAAATAAACAGGGTATTAGAATTAATCAACAGAAAGAAGCCACTAGAATTAAGGAGAGATTGGAAAAGACTTCCTGGCAAAATCTGGACCTTAAAGGAAACAAAGGAATCAAGGAGGAGTTGAAGTAGAAGGAGAGAATTTCAGACATAATGGACAGAGTAAAAAATGCTCACAATAAAGTGTGCCTTGTAGAAAAAACAATATAGAGACAATAGAGAATAAGATGAGAGAGAGAAAGTGTATGAGATATGTAATGAAGGAAAATTAATAGAACTTGGCAAAAGATTGGATATTGTGAGGATATGAGAGAAAACAAGGAGTCTAGTATGATAACCTAAACTGTGAACCTGGGTGAATAGAAGACTGGTGGAACTAATGACAATAATTAATAGAGAAGTTTAAAAAAGGTGAGAGGTTTGCTTTGTTGGGAGAAAGGAAGGGTGATAATAGACTCTCTATTATAGATGTTCATTTTAAGATGTCTGTTATATCCAGTTCAGGAAGGCTGATATACAGGGTGATCAGCAGGCTTCAGGGAGGTCAAGAAGAATAAGGGCTGAGCAAAGGCCATTAGATTTGGCAATTAAGAAATCATTGATAAGTTTGGCGAGGATGGTTTCATCTGGATAATGAGGATAATACCCAGAGTATAGAGAATCATGATAAAAGAGAGTAAGAAGTAGTGACAGGGATTATAGATTGCTTCTTCAAAGAGGTTAGCCATAAAAAAGATGGAAAGATATTGAGTAGTTAGCAGAGATGGATGGTTCAAATGAAGGTGTCACAAGGATGAAGAACACGGGGCATGTTTCTAAGCTGTAGGGAAATAGCTCCTGGGAAAAAATTGAAAATAAATGAGATTTGGGATAACGTAAGCATAATTTGCTAAAAAAAAAAAAGATAGAGTGGAATAGGATCACTTGAGCATGTAGAAGAGATTGACATAGCAAAGAGAAGTTCCATAATATCCTATGAGATAGGTGTGAAGGCAGAAATAGTGATAAAATATATCTACATGATATGAATTGAAGTGGAGAAGAGTAGAAATAGCTTTCAATGAATTATCTCAGTTTATGCAGTGAAATATAATGTAAGCTCTCAGGTAAAAGGGTAGGAAAAGGAGAAACTTGGGAGGTCTGAGGAGAGATGAAAAAATTTGTAGAAAATTTCTTTAGTAAGTAGAGTAGAAAGTTAATTAGAGAGATCTAAAAGTATTGTCTTACAGAATTCATTGAAGTGTTAGAATGTTAGCCAAAGACTCCCACTATAGGCAAAATCTAGATGTGGTAGAAGTTCCATGATTTCCTCAAAGTCATTCCTGGCAATAACCTGCAGGGACCAAGAAATATTGGAGCAATGTTGAATAGTAACAATAAAAGACAAGAAAGATATAATACTTGACAGAGGGTACATAATAACACCATATGATTGGCAGATACGATACAATGTAGCACAAGTAGAAAGCAGACCAAATGAGAGCAGTACTGTTCTTTTGAGATATGGATCCCCTAAATACATTGCATATTTGCTACATTTCTCCAGTGTCTCTCAATAGGCAAAATAGGGGCCATTTCTAGTTGCTATGAGTTCATTTGAAATCTGATATTATCATGACCTAAGGAGAATAAATGCTGACTTTTTTCTGTAGAGCAGAAGTTATGTTTACTCCTCTGATGTGTCAGAGCCTTGGTTTTCTGTACTTCCTAAATTATTCCATTGGGGAAAATGAGACAAAAAGAAACATTAAGATAACCATCTGTCTATCCATTCTCAAAACTTATAAATTGGGAGGATTTGTCTGAGGTGAAGACTACATTAGCATTAGTGAGTTTTCCAAGATAAAGTATATTCAAAATGATATCTAAATAAGAAGGCAAAAAGAAAGGAAAAAAAAAAAAAGATAGTCAATATGGTTCAATAGAGAAAGCATTCCAAAGAGTCTCCCAATATTCCCTTCTAAACAACTTTGAAATAAAACCTCAAATTGAATTAAGAATGTTACAATCAACAAAAGGCCAAATTGAAACATTGCTCCAACCCAAGGCAATATTGGAAGTCAAAAAAGAAAAATCTGTGACACAGGAAAGGAACCTGGCCCTGGAGATGAAACACTATGGGGGGGATTAGGTGGTAGTAACAGAGGAAATTACAGCTTCAAGAGCTTTCAAGCCAGAAATAATAAGGTGACCTGGCAACTGGTCCTGCCCTAGTACAGAACACAGAAACAGGTGCTGCTTGGTAACTTTATTGCCTATGCCCACTTCTGGGTTGTAGCTCAACAACAGAAAAGAACATTTGTGGTCAAGGAATAGAAGCCCTGGGGGTAGTATCACTTCCTATCCAAAAGGAGGAAGGGATGTGAGGATCAGCATTGATTGAAAGAACAAGGAATCAGAAGGAATAGTAGATAGAAGACCTGGAATTTGATATGCATATTTGACTTGCATATACTAACTGTATGGCCTTCACTTCAACTTTTTGTGTTTTACTGCCTTTACCTGTAACCTGAGATTAGACTTGATGACCTCGGAGACACTTTTCAAATCTCAATTGTAGATCTTTTGTATATGAACATATTGTTGCATCAGAAAGATTATTCTGAAAGCAGTATGAAGGATGGACTGGAGATGTGAAAGATTAGAAAAGGGAAAGAATGTAAATGGACTAGTGCAATATTTTAAGCAGGTGATATGATGGTCTTTTCAGGAATCATAACTTAGAGAGTAGGGCACAGATACAAGACTTGTTATGTAGTTAACAAGTTAACAATAAGATTGGTAATCAAGTGGACATGAAAGGTGAGAATGAAGGAAAGTCAAAGAAAACATGGAAGTTTCAAATGTGAATGACTGAGCAAATGGCTACAGCATAGAAAGATAAGATATATTTTTTTTAAATGACTAGGTTTATGAGAAAAGAGGTTAAACTTATTTCTTGTTTTATAGTGTTGTTGATAATATTCATTCACTCTTCCTTCATAACTCCTTTCTTCCCTTCTTTTTTTTACTTACTTTCTACTTTCTTCTTTCCTTCCTTTCTTCTTTTCTTTGTTCATTTCTCCCTCCCTCCCTTCTTTCCTTTTTTCCCTTCTTTCTTTCTTTCTTTCTCTCTTTCTTTCCTTCCTTCTTCCTTTCCTTCCTTCCCTCTTTCCCTCCCTCCCTCCCTACCTCTCTCCCTCTCTTCCTTCTTTCTCTTCCTTCCTTCCTTCCTTCCTTCCTTCCTTCCTTCCTTCCTTCCTT
>JAJPUD010033378.1:0-11395 GCA_023553655.1 Myrmecobius fasciatus
TCTAGCTTTTTTGGTTGTAAGCTTTATTCAATGATCTTTTCTTTCTCTATTTTAAAGAAGTAGGCATCCAGAGATATAAAATTTCCCCTAAAATCTGCTTTTTTCTGCCTCCCATAAATTTTGGTATGTTGTCTCATTATTTTCGTTCTCTTGGATCAAGCTGTTGATTGTGTCAGTGATTTGATGTTTTACCCATTCATTTTGTAGGATTAGATTATTTAATTTCCAATTGATTTTTTGTGCATTTTCTCCTGGCCTTATATTGAATGTGATTTTTATTGCATCATGAATTAAAAAGTGCATTTACTATTTCTACCTATTTGCATTTGATTTTGAGCTTATTTTGTCCTAGTTCTTGGTCAATTTTTGAATAGGTTCCATGAACTGCTGAGAAAAAAGTAAACTCCTTTCTGTATCTGTTCAATTTTCTCCTAAGATCTTTCATATCTAAGTTTTCTAACATTCTGTTTACCTCCTTAACTTCTTTCTTATTTATTTTGTGGTTTATTTTATCTAGTTTTGAGAGGACAAGTTTGATAGCCTTCACTAGTATAGTTTTGCTGTCTATTTCTTCTTGCATCTCTCTTAACTTCACCTCTAGGAATTTGGATGCTATAGCACTTGGTGCATATGTGTTTATTATTGATATTGCTTCATTATCTATGGTACCCTTTAGTAAAATACAGTTTCTTTCCTTATCTTTTTTTTAATTAGATCTATCTTTGTGCTTACATGATCTGAGATCCCTTGCTTTTTTTTTACTTCACCTGAAGCATAATAGACTCTGCTCCAGTCCTTTACCTTCACTCTCTATGCATCACTCTGTTTTAAATGTGTTTCTTGTAAACAGCATATTGTTGGATTATGGCTTTTAACCTAGTCTGCTACCTGCTTCTGCTTTATGGGAGAGTTCATTCCATTCACATTCACAGTTAAATAACTAATTATGTGTTTCCTGCCATCTTCTATACCCTAGCTTATGATTTTCTCTTTCCTTTCCCCCTTCTTTCCTCCCCAGTATTTTGCTTCTGATGACCACTTCCCTCAAACAGCTCTTCCTCTTTAGATCCCCTCCCTCTTTTGTTTTTTTACATTTTTCTCGTAATACTTCATTTTTTCCTTCTATTAGTCTTTCCCTTTCTTTTTCCTTTCCCCTTCCCACTTCCCTATAAGGTAAGATAAGTTTCTCTGTGAAATCAAATTTGTGTGATATTCTCTATTTGAGCCAAATTTGATGAGAGTAAGATTCACACAATATCATCTCTCTCCCTTCATTCCTGCAAATACAATAAGTCTTCTTTGCCTCTTCTTGAGATATAATTTCATTAATTTTACCTCCTTCTTCCTCTTTTTCCTGTATGATCCCCTTTCCCCCCAATTTCATTTTCATATTATCAGAAAAAAATCAAATTATACCCACACTCTTTTAGTATACTCATAACAGACATAGTTCTCAAGAGTTCTTTCATTTTTACCTTTTTATACTTTACTGGAGTTCTGTATTTGGAAATCAAATTTTTTGTTCAGTTCTGGTCTTTTCATTAGAAATAGATGAAATTCAACTATATAATTGAATGTCCACCTTCTCCCCTGAAAGATAATTCTTATTTTAGCTGGATAGCTTATTCTTGGTTATAATCCAAGTTCCTTTGCCTTTTGGAATATCAGATTCCAGGCCCTTCTATCCTTTAAAGTGGAAACTACTAGGTCCTGGATAATTGTGGCTCCTTGGTATTTAAACTGTTTCTTTCTGGCTTTTGCAATATATTTTTCTTGGTGTGATAGTTCTGAAATTTATCTACACTATTCCTTGGGGTTTTAACTTTGGGGTCTTGAAGAGGTGATCAGAGAATTCTTTGGCTATTTTACCTTCTGATTCTAAGACATTAGGGTACTTTTCCTTTATGATTTCCCGTAAGATAATGTCTCAGTTCTTTTTTTCATTGCAGCTTTCAGGAAGTCCAATAAGCCTTAGATTGTCTCTCTTAGATCTATTTTCCAGGTCAGTTGTTTTCCTTAGGAGGTATTTCGTATTTTCTTCTATTTTTCTTTTTTGTTTGACTAATTCTTGAAGTCTTACATTTCCATTTGTTCAATTCTAATTTTTAGTGTATTTTTTTCTTCAGTTAACTTTTTTAGCTCCTTTTGAAATTGGCCAATTGAATTGTTTTGTTCATCATATTTTTTTCCCATTTCACAAATTTTTTTTCAACTAATTGTTATCTTTTTCATATATATTTTGTAAGGAGTTATATGCTTTTTCCATTTCATCAAATTTATTTTGTATATGATTTCCTCATCCTTTCTTGCAAATATCTACTTCATTTCCTCATTTTTCTTCTAACTCTCTTTTAAGATCCTTTATGCAATCTTCCAAGAAAACCTTATGAAATGGGGACTAACTCATATCTCCCTTTAGGGCTTCATCTGGAATTGATTTGCCTTTAGGAACCTCAAGATTTGAGGTCTGTTTTTCTCTCTCTCCATAAAAGCTGTCTATGGTGAGAGTTCATTTTGTTTTTTTCCTCAATTTTTTAAGGCTTGATTTCTGCTCATTGCAAAGGAGAAACAGCTGCTTTAGTTTGCCCTGGGACAGTTCTGCTGATTGATTTTAGGTGCTAGGTAATTGCAGCTATGTCCCAAGTTCTTCAGGGGCTTAGTGGTTTATAATTTCCTTTTTGTAGCAAATTTGTCAAACCACCTGTTTGCAACCAGCACAGAATAGCTTAAGAGGCTTACAGAAGATGTGTGTGGAAGCTGCAGTGCTCTGACTCCCTACCCTAGCTCCTTGCCCCAGTCTCCCTGTGTGCTGTCTGGTCTTGGCAAACTGTACCCCTGCCCATTTGAAACAGACCTGTTCTGAAATTCTTCCAAGATGACTTCTTCTGGAAATGTGCTGTACTCCAAATATTTGTGGGTTCTTTGACTCTGAAACCAGTTTAGAGGCTTATTCTAATGTTGGTTTGAGATAAAGTCAGATGAGGTCACAGAAAGTCTTTTCTGCTCTCCACCATCTTGGCTCCTCCAAATGTCACTATCTTTGGAAAAACAAAACAAAACAAAACAATGAATTACCCAAAACAATGAATATACCCCCAAAAAAATCATCACTTCTCACTTCTTCCTTTCTTGATTGCCTCAAAGAATTTTTCTAAGAACTGACATATGGTCTAAATATATTGAGTTTCGAATAAATGCAAATTACTAATAACATAAAACATCCATACAAATCACTAATAAAAGAAATGCAAATAAAACAATCTTCGTATTATCTCACATATAATGAATTGGCAAAGATGAAAAAAATTTTAATAGTCCAAGTTGAAGGGCCTGGAAGATGCACAAGAAAAAATTGTTGGAGCTATGAATTTGTTTATCCATTTTGGAAATCAGTTAGAAATTATGCTAAGAAAATGATTAAATTTGCATTAGCCTTTGACCCAGAGAATCTGCTATGAGAAATATGCACAACCATGTTAAAAGATAGCAACAGAAATTTAATATATTTCATAGTATTCATAAAATAGAAAATAAAGTAGATTACCATTTTGGGGGGGAGTTGATTAAACAAATTGTTATACATGATTATAAACAAATATTATAGCATCATAAATTATGAATATGAAGAAAGGAAAAGTAGGTAAGAAAGAAAGAAAAAAATGAATATATTTTAAAATGAATGGATATAAAAGCAACCACAAAAATATAATGTAAAAGCTGCCATAAAAGGTACCATGACTTTGGTATCTTGCCCTGTATCTAGTGCAGTATTTTGCAAACAATAGGTTTGCAATGATTATTATATTTTATAATCGACAAAAAAAATCTGGGATTAAAAAAATACTTCACTGAAAGCTCTTATTTGAATTTACTAGGAAATGAGACCTTAAACTGAATAACTTTATCTGTCATCTGTCTATTCATCTACCTATCTATATCTATCTATAATTTTAAATTATATATTTAATTCTATATATGATATAAACCTATATATATGTACATGTTTACATTCACTTTACTTATATGTATATATCTATATGGATATATACACATGTATATGTTCACTTATATGTACATATATATATATATATATATATAAATATATACATATAATCCTGTCTTGAATTTCACATTTGTAATTGTGTATAGATACATATAAATAAATAAATATAATACACATATACACATATGGTTGCATATCTGCAGATACAGTAGTTGTTTTATACACACATGTATATATACATGTATTTGCATATACATGTATGTGTGAATAAATGCATGCATGTAAGTGTATGTATGTATGTAAAATCTATCCTAAATGATCACAGAATGAAATTTATTCACCACATGTGTAGAGTTGTCTGCTTGTATTTTCACAGTGAAGAAGGAATGGAGCATGCTGGGAAGATCTATGTACTTTTAAGACTTAATAATTATATAGTAATAGGTAATTTTTCATTTTTTTTACATATCAGTTTTCTCACTTCTAAGTACCATATAAATGTGTTCTTATTAATTAGAACCAAATCCTGAATAAAATTTTTGACTTGTTATTAACAAATTCTTCTAACCTTGTAAAGAAAAGAATCCTTCTCCACTGTATTTAGCAATAGACTAGTAATAAGCCTGTATAGCTTTATATAGTCATTCCCAACATTCTGCTACATGAGTTTCAGAGCCAGTTAGTCCTGGCTCTGAAACAATCTTGGACAAGTCCTTCCTCATATTAAACCCTGGTTTTTATATCTGTCAAGTGAGGGACCTGTACCAGATAACTGAACATCTTTTCTTCTCTGAAATTTTATGATTCTATTTTTATTTGACTAGGTCATATTTAGAGGAAGTCCTGTGCAGATAGAACACTTTGTTTTGGTCTGCATTTCTGGCACTAACCAGATATTTTAGAGTATGGGGACATGCTGTTTGAATGATGCTAATCATTTATGTGAATGGACTCTGGCAGAATTTGATAGCATTGGGACTTTTCTTTAACCTGTCCTCATTTGCATCCACAGAAACTGTGCTCAGATAGGTGCTCAGATAGGCCACTTGAATGTGCAATATTTAAAAGAGTCAAAGAGCCTTTATTAGAAACTCTTTTATGAATACAGTAAGAGGAGATAAGTAATAATATAACATTCCTCATCACTCCAACTCTTTGTAGACACTGCTTTCAGTTAATTTTCAGTGCATTTACGAAATAATCAGATTTCCTCAATGTCTTTCATGGGGGCAGCTGGAGGTGGGGGATGTCTGGGTAAGCCAAAACTAGATTTGCTTTAGGCAAAACATATGTTTCCTATTTATCAAAGTTTTCAGTACCTTCACATTCTCCACTGATACTCCATGTGTTTGGGCCTTTTCAAATTGTCACCCTCTCCCCATCCACATTCTTTTCCCTTAATCTAGCAACATACGGATGACCACCTTGTGTGTACATTGCTTCCTCACATCCTGGCTAACTGGGGTCAAGAAACAACGTTTCTGTCTTTGACCCATTTCTCTGCACCTCCCCCACACCCTTTCCTACCTGGGAAAACTGGACAACTACTTCCCTACACTGGACAACTGCAACTTCATGAGAGAGAACAGAGAGAGCAATAGTAGAATAATCTATATTTCCTGATAGGCCAATTAAGATCCTGTCTTTCTCTCTTTAATTGCATAACAGAGGGACACCATTTGTTTGCTCCCAGCTCCAGTTTGCCCCAGTGAAGTCAGCATGAACACACATAATACACAGTCACAGGAAGCCTGAGTAGGAGGGATTTTTTTTTTCTTCCTGTAAGCAGCTAATGTGCAAATGTACTAATTAGATCAATGCAAATAGCAAAGGCACATTCTGTCACACCCTGGAGGCACAAAGAAGTAGCCAAGTGAGGAAGGGTGCTGGAAGTACTTAAACTGTGGGCCCTTATGGCCTAGATGCAGGTGGGCTCACACTTGTTGGTACATATTAAGGCACCAGCTGTTAATTGAGGAACAGAAGGAGAATGCTGGAGAATGTTTCAATTGTGAAAAGGGAATGTCTGATAAAGGCCCTCTAAGTGGGATGACTTATTTTGATGAATTGGATGAAAACTGCTCCATCTGAAAGTTGTAAGGTGGCAGACCCTCCCACTACTTAGTAATGGAGGCTTCAAGGAGTGGGTTGGATTTACCACTGTTCCTTTAAATTCTTTATTTTGGTCTTAGAAAATACAACAATGATTGTTAGAAAAGTACATCTTGAAGAGAGCACTTAGACAACTGTATTCCCTTTTGGGCAGATTGAGAAAACTGGGGCTGAGAAGGAATAAATAATTTGGCAAAGGTCACACTTTCAATTGGCAGAGACAACACTAGAATGTAAATCTCCTGAAATTCAGACAATCTTTTCTTTCTTCTTTTCTCTCTCTCTCCCTCCCTTCTTTCCACTTTTCCTTCCTTTCTTTCTCTTCCTCTCTCCCCCTTCCTCCCTTTCTCCCTTCCTAATTTACTCTTCTCATTCTTCTTTCTCTTCCCTTCTCTTCCTTTTCCTTCCTTTCCCTTCCCTTCCATTTCCTTTTTTCCCTTTCCTTCCCTTGCCTTCCCAAGCAATCTGATATAAGTAATACATGTACAATCCTCTTAAAAACATTTTAACATTAGTCATGCTATGAAATAAGACTCAGAACAAAAGGAA
The DNA here is from genome assembly GCA_023553655.1 of Myrmecobius fasciatus. Taxonomy (NCBI): domain Eukaryota; kingdom Metazoa; phylum Chordata; class Mammalia; order Dasyuromorphia; family Myrmecobiidae; genus Myrmecobius; species Myrmecobius fasciatus. The sequence goes on from JAJPUD010033378.1 coordinate 6,665, forward strand.
AATAAAAATAAAAGGAAAAAATAAAAAACATTAAAAATTGAAAATAGTATAATTCAATTTGCATTTAGACTCTACTGTTCTTTCTCTGATTGTAGTTGGTATTTTAAATCAGAAGTCCATTGGAACTGCCTTTGCTGCTAGGAGCTAAGTCTATCATAGTTGATCATCATATAGTGCTGCTATTATTGTATACAATGTTCTCCTGATTCTGCCTATTTCACAGCAGGAGTTCAGGTTAGTCTTTTCAGGTTTTTCTGAAATTTGCCTGTTTCTTATTTCTTATAGAACAATAGCTCTATAACATTCCTATATCACTTATTCAGCCATTCTCCAATTGATCAACATCCCCTCAAATTTCAATTCTTTCCCACCACAAAAAGAAATGCAATACATATTTTTGTACATTTGGGTCATTTTCCATTTTTTATGATCTCTTTGGGATACAAACACAGTAGTGGATCACAGGATATACACAGTTTTATAACACTTTAGGCATAGTCCAAATTGCTCTTCACAATGGTAGGATCAATTTATAACTCTATCAACAATGCATTATTATTCTACTTATCCAACATGTTCTCCAACATTTATTGTTTTCTTTTTCTGTCATTTTAGCTAATCTGATAGATATGAGGTAGTACCTCAGAGTTGCTTCAATTCAATTTCTCTAATCAATAGTGATTTAGACCACTTTTTCATATTACTATATATAACTTTAATTTTTCATTACCACTTTCTTGTGATCATATAACTAGAGCATATCAGAAACAGGATATGAATCTAGTTCTTCCTTATTCCAAATCTAGCACTCTATCTCCAATCAGTAAAATGTTGTGATGCCCAAATGTGCCAATATCTTTATATTGCTACCAACTCCCACCAATTGTTTGCTATGACATTTCTAAGTCTAGTTTATAATTGTTTACCCAAAACATTGTTTTTGAGAAGACCTGAAACTGTCCTTGGAAAATAAAGTATCATTTTATATTATTATAGCAAATATTATTGCTGTATCCCTAGATGCTCAAACTTCCAAATCATTCTATTGATTGTTGTTAAATAGCTTTTAATTCAAGCATCATTTACCCCAGTGATGTAAAAATCCACAAGTACTTTGATTGTAAAATTCATGGCATTTATCTTTTTTTTTAGTAGCAGAATCGTATATTTGTAGCTAAAAGGGAACCCAGTGACCAAAGAGTCAAGAGAGTATCATTGGTGGGATTTTTATCTAGGACTGCTGATTCTAAACCAAGTACTCTTTCTACTGTACTTCTTCACACTGTCTTGATCTTTGTTTTTCTTCCCAAAGCCTAAGTCTTTGATCATATCTTTAGAACATTAAGAACTGTTGCATACAATAAGAATTCTCTACTTTGCTTCTGCTGCCTGGTATGGTTTCAACTCTACCAAACAATTCCCCTTGATATCTCATTCCCTTCCCATTCCATTTTCCCTTTCCTTTCCTGCCATTTTTTTTTTTGTTTTTTGGTATATTGTCTCCCCTTTTAAATAGTAAGCCTGTTGACGGTAGAGATTATCTTTCTTTTTACTTATTGTATTTCCAGTGCTTATATGCTTAATAAATGTTAGCTGAATTGAATTCTTGGATTGAAATTCATAAAATGCTTCAAAGTTTACCAAGTAGGGGCAGCTAGATGGCACAGTGGATGGAGCACCAGCCTTGAAGTCAGGAAGACCTAAATTCAAATCTGATGTCAGACACTTAACACTTCCTAGCTGTGTGACCCTGGGCAAGTCACTTAACTCCAATTGCCTCAGCAATATATATATATATATATATATATATATATGTTTACCCAGTAACCTATAGATGAGTAACATCTCATTTGAATTGCCCTATGAAATAAGTATTTTCATTATTACCATTTTGCAGATGACAAAACTATATTTAGAGAATTTAAACAACTTTTTAAAAATCACTTAACTAGTGATTTTCTTTTCTGAACAAAGGTATAAAGGGCTATTAAAAACATAGGGGTCTAACCTTTTATTTTTTTCCCCTTCCAACCCACAGTCCTTCCTTTGCACCAACTTTCCAGACATCCCATTCAAGCAACAGATATTCACTAGCCTTCCCTGATTTTTATCATTAGATCTACAAAATTTAGTTTTTCTTAAATTTCCAATGTCACTGATCAGCTATATTTTTCTAAGAATTGCTTATTTGTACTTTTATGTAGTTTTATTTATGTTTGTTCTTCTTAATTTTAGGCTCCATGTCCCTCAAGGGCAATGGCCAAATCTCACCCACTTTATGTAGAACACAAAAATTGCACATTGAATATTCAACAAATTATGTGTTGGTGAATTTATTGTGAGTTCAGATCTACCTTCTTTGTAAATTGGGATAGTTAAGTTGCAAACATATTTTTACTTTTCTGCTCCATAAAATATGAACACTCTAATCCCAGATGGCACATTTGCCAGAAACATATGGACAAAGCTATTTATGTGTAGTGCTCTTTCAGGAGTTGTATTCACTTAGCATAGAATACTCTCATTTTGCCAAGATCTTTCAAGATATTCATCAAGAAAGATGGTGAACAGGTCTTCATCATCTACTCAAGAGATCAAAACTACTTGTACTTCAACTTTTCTTACTTGTAGTGTATGGATTTTTTAGAACACACTGGAAAATAGCATTCTTTCTGTGTTCTTTATACATAGGTTTTTGTACAGATTAGACAAAATTAGGAGTAAGTTAATTGAGATTTCAATGCTAGTGATTTTTGTTTTCAATTTTACTGTAATGACCTAGTGTATCTCTCAGAATGAGTTGAGTTATTTAGGTGAGTCTACAGATAGAACACAGATTTAATTTTCCTGTGGGGTGGGGAATATGGCAGAGTGATGCAAGATTATAGAGAGAGAGTACACAGAGAAGTCTTCTGGGTATTACACTTCGAGGCTAGGTTGACAAGCAGGAGAGAGAGAAGAAAAAGCAGTAAACATAGTGAAGAGTTTCAATGTCATTCCATAGGAAGATAGGTTAACAGAACTTGATAAATTTAGTGTAAAATAAGGATGTTATATTTGCTTCTAATTGAAGAATAACTATATATAAAGAGCAGACCTATTGTCAAAAAACAGATTAGGACCAAAGAAAGGAATATCTTCCTAAAAAATTAAATAGTCTCTGTTTTATGTGACCAAGTCTAAGAGTCATTGAGTCTTCAAGAATAGTAACTACTTGTTGAGTAGTTTTAAAAAGAATTCTTTCTTCATGAATTTTCACAAGTAATGTAGCTTCAATGTTTAGAATTAAAATCTTCAGTCACTTAACTTTTAGCTTTAACCAACAGTCAAAGTCTTCTCAACTTCAAAGATGTCTCTGATTCAAATTGATTCATAGCAAAATTATTCTATTCAGACTGTGTTGCCATCCAGACAGAATCAGAAACCTAACTGTGCCCAGCTTTGTTTCTGAAAACCAGTAATAGAGTCAACGAGTCCCATAAAAAATTTTAAATCATTACATAAATTTCTACCATCTGCCAAAAGACTAAAGCAGCATCTAGCCTGAATGATGCCTTATTACCAGCAAATAAATGTCAGGGTAAAGATCATGAAAATCTTCTGTTATCTCAGTCTTAAAGAAGTGGGTCCACCACCATCTGACAGCCTCCTCCAACTATGCTGGGAAACAGAAATAGATTTAATGCAGCAAGAGACTGAGGGGGTAAGTAACCTTATGTTTCTGAACATTTAACTTATTAAAATTCACAAAGAAAGACTGTTGGCGCCATCATTTCATCGAACAAATATCATCAGTGCAGCTCAAGGGCTAGGCTTGCTCCAGTCACCTCCACAATAGTGAACATATGGTTTTGCTTCTCTGGAAAGCCATAGGGGCATCTGACAATACCTTTCATGGATAATAGATAACGGCTGCCATACTAGTAGGTAACTTCTGTTTCTTCTGAATCACCTTTGTGCCAAGAACATTGAAACAAAATTGCAAAAAGGTTTTAAACTGATCCAGATCTTTTCTTGTCAACAGAATCACACCCTTGGGATCTTTGGGATAAATGTAACCTCCATAGAACTCTTATTCAGATTCCCTCTTTCTACAGTAGACTCCTTAGAATTGGAGATTGCAGAAAGCAGTTCAAGCAACAATAATCTTTATCAATTGTTTGTATTTTTTATTTAATTTTATCAGTCTGTACTCACTCAGATCTCTGCTCTTGCCTCCAAGTAAGGCTACAAAGGTTTTATTAAAATAGAAATATATTATAATAGATATGATTTTCCATTGTGTTTTCAGAGTGAAATCAAGGACACTTTGCTTAAAAGGTAAAAATACATTCTAAAAACATTTTGAACTTTTCCTTCATCACACAATTTGCAATCCAATAGTATACTTACCTATAATCAATATTTTCTTCTTACAGAGTGTTCTAATTAACAGTGAATTTTCTTTTATCTGTTTTGAAAACTGCATCCTATCATTAGCCATTTAGAAAGGTCAGCATATGTTTTCTTTATTCCCTTCTCTTATCTACTCACCTTGTACTGGGAGGATGAATTTTTTCAACCATTTTGAAAAAAAAAAACAACTTGAAATTATCCAGTAAATATTCTTGTATAGTTAATATCCTTTGGCCCTTAAGGCAGCGAGGTGGTACAGTGGTTAGAGCACCAGCCCTGAAGTCAGGAGGACCTGAGTTCAAATCTGGCCTCAGACACTTAACACTTCATAGCTGT
>JAJPUD010033379.1:0-11395 GCA_023553655.1 Myrmecobius fasciatus
TAGGCCAGAAACTTTGAGGAACTTGGATCTTTGATTGATTCTCTTGTGAAGGCAAACTGGGCTATTTTTTGCTTCAGTTCTTTCATAACCTTTAATTACTTGACAGGCATTTCTTCAGACAAGCTGAAATGTGGGAAACATCTTAGTTTAAAAAGGCCAATGTCTCCCACTGTATCCTGGTCCATCACCAGTTTTGACTCTGGAGGAGAGAAGGAGACTGATGATTAACAGCTCTGCCTCACCGAAATCCACTTTCAAGTCACCCTGCTAAGGTCATTGTTCCTCTCGGAGAATGAAGCATGAAACAACAATAATCATCTTTGAGTTGTTTGTGTATTGTCTCCCCCATTAGAGACTTATTAGCTGTATGACAGTGGATAGATCACTTAACAACTATTTTGCTCAATTTGTTCCTCTATAAAATACAAACAATAGCAACTGCTACCCCATATGGTTTTTCTGTGAAGAAATGATATGATATTTGTTAAGTGCTTAGCATAGTGCCTGGCACATAGTAGGTGTTATAAATGTTTATTCTCTTCCTCTTCTTTCCCTCATCCTTCCATTATGCAATGAGAGTAGGAAATGTTTTTTTGTCTTTCTTTGTGTTCCCTAGTGCATAATACGGTAGCTGGCACATAGTAGGCACTTAATGCTGATTAACTATCTTTCAGGTCATTCTTTTAATACTGTACCTATGGAATAAAAATTAATAATTCCCAAAGACAAGTCCATTTGATGCCTAATAATTCTGCCTAGCTGAAAAAAATATGAATAGCAATAGCTCCTTCTTAAAGATAAGTACTACAGTTGAGAGGGTGTTTTATTTTCACATTTTATATTTAGATAAGAAAGCTTAGAGAGCAGATATAAATTCAATTCCATCAAAAGCTTTAATTAGTACCATATGATTATATACCTACATGCATACACAGTATACACACAAACACACATGTATATATATATATGTATATATGTATATATATACATATATGTATGCATGTATGTGTATAGTGTGGCAGTAGGTTGGATTCTAAGAGCAGAAAGACAAATTCAAAGCAGTCCTTGCTCTCAAAGAGGCAGCAATTTTTACTGAAACATGTGTGTTTGTGTTTATGTATGTATGTGTGTGTTTTTTGGCTGGAGTGGGGATGTGGGAGAGAATTGGGAAGGCAATTTAACATGTGGTCAGACAAAGCACTTTTTGAACCATTAAGCATCATATAAATATGCATTTCCATAATGATATATGCAGGATGTGATTTTAATCACCTGAATATTTAGATAAATATACTTCTACTTCAAAATTTGTATTTTATTCTCCTTGAACCATTTGCATCATCTTCCAGTATAAGACACAACCCAAATGTCTCTCATCTAAAGACAGAAATAAAGTCAAGATAATTGTGACTGATGGAAATGTTGATGATTTTGTATTTCCTAAACTCCCTAGGCTATAGAACAATTCAGGGAGTAGTCTGAGACAAGTAAATCACAGTACAGAGGCAAAGGTTTAGCCTGCTCATGGGGACAACAACCCAACCACCAGAAGAAGATTAAATCTCCAAAAGGCAACTTGGGGACTATTGAATGCTTCCCTATTGGCAACATTCACCCACCCTTACATTCTGTAAGTGCTGTGGTTGCCATTTTCAATTTGTACATGTGTTGTGAGATACCAGACCCACCTATTTTAGGGGTTTCTATCTTTGTTAGTCATCTCATCCATTTATTGTAGGACCCACTCACCATCTTAAGGACCTTTGTTCTATGCCTTTCTGACCCTATCAGAACAATCATGACAGCCATATACAGTGTCAAACATGCCTTTGCCCCCTTTTCCCAAATCCCCAACAGGCCACTGGCTTTGTAGTTCTTTTAGATCCAGTGTAGGATGCTTCTGATGTGTGCTTCTGACCAAAAAAAAAAAAAAAAACCCTGGTCCAAAGACTGTTTTTCCTAACTTAATATTCTTAATATTCAATGCAAAAATTACAAAATTATACATCCTTCCATAAAGGGGAAATCTGTCCTTTTGCCTGGTACACATATGGATTGAGACAAGTAATTGTACATGTTACTATAAAAGTCTCAGTGTTTTTCTATATGTGGATTGGAGAAAGATGAGTTACAATATTATCCCACTCTTTTCCAGGCATGTTTGGCAATAGTTCTTTAGTGTTTTCTTTCTTGTTAAAATCTATAGTTATAGATAAACAATCCCACTTATTTCTCCAAGAGAGCAAGCAGGTCATCCATCCCTCATGTTTTGTTTTGTTTTTCTACTCTCACTATTGGATTTTTGTTGATTGATGATATATAAATACAAGGCATGAGATTAAATTCCAGACCCTCAAGCAAAATATTGAGAATAGACCTGATTACCCTGAATTAATTGCAAAATAAACAGGTGTCCAGTGAAGAAGGGTTCTTGAGCCACAAGTGGAGTCCTTAGGTGGCATTTAAATATAAGAATAATAGGTATTTTAAGCATATGTGAGATCCTGAGAGAGTCACATCAGTTTGCACTTTTGTAAAATGAGATGGTTGGATTATTTTATATTACTCCTGAATTTATATGATACTATGTAAATAAAAATACATTCACATCAAGTGAAAGAACTATAATTTATGAAATTCAGAATTTAATATTGTCTGTGAGTTTTCTTGAAAAAAATTGGCTAGCCCTAGACAAAATCATGAATATAATGAATATAATAGTTTACATTCTTCTACTCAACACACTATCCTAACAGATTTGGGGAAGAAGAGTATAATTTTTTTTTCTGACTCTAAAATCCCTTTATTCATTCTTAAAATATTTGTCATCTGTCATATTTTCCCAAGGGCTCAGTCTTTAGGAAGTTGTTAACTTTTGCAAGGAGAGGCTAAATTAATTTTTTCTAAATAACTAATAAATTTTTAACATTTCTCTGGCAGAGGTATTAGGATTTTAGTAAAATACTCTGTTCTTTATTCAAATGAATGAATCTGTAACAGCAGAATTTCAGGTATATAAATTATGGAGATAATATTAATATACATAAATGTTTACAGAAAAAGATATGACCTGAAAACATAGTAAATATTTCATCATATTAGTGCATTTTGAATATCATAAAATCTAATACAATATATACATTTCCAAAATAAATATATCTTTTGCAAATTAAATAATAACATAATTGTAACAGAGTACTTTTATTCAAAAGAAAATCTATTGTGAACCTAAGTGCTTTAACTGAAAAATCAATTTGGAAAATAATCAGCTATATCACCCATCTTCATTGTATACTAAAATTTTTGCAAATATAACATTTGAAATTTGAATACAAAGGACTGTATCTCATTCACCATTAGTTCTTTGGCAGTTCATAGCACAATGTCATGTTTCATAGCAGGAAGCGAATAAATGTTTGTTGAATTGAATTTATGATTGGTGATCATGGGCAATTCATTTCTATTTATCTTGTTTTCCTCAACTGTAAGTTTGAGGGAGCTGGATTAAATGCTCTAGCACCCATAAAATCAATATAATTAGCTTTTTTATGGCTATTTTCATGTGGAATTTATTAAGATGTTATTTATTAAGTTATTATCTTACTAGATGCCAGGCACAAGGGTTGGCACATGTGATTCAGAGACAAAAACAAGGCATCCTTATTGGAGAAGAGAATATGTGCATATCTGAAAATATTTACAAAATAAATCAAGGAAATTTTGAGGAGAAAGGAAGTAGTAAAGGAAGGATCAGGAAAAAAAAATAATTAATAGATATATTTAGGACTTCAAAATAATGATTACGATCAAGTTACTTTCCCCACTCATTTTTACAGATTTAAATGAATTGGACAATTTTACATTGAGTGATAAATCTAAGCCTTCTCTCCATCATATCACAATTGCCTTCTTACAATGACTGTTAAGAATTTTATATACCTTATTCAATTTGACTTTCACAACCACTCTGTGAATTAGATAGTGCAAGTATAAGGATCCACATGTAATAGATGGGAAAATTAAGGCCCTTACTAAAGTTAAGTATTTTTTTTAAAAGCCAGAGGGAAAAAAATGAAATATATTATTTCATTAAAAGGAATTTTAACTCTCAGTGTAAAGGTACATAGGAGAGGGAGAGGGAATTTCTCTACATCACTGAGAGCAATTATACGTAGCTTCTTCCTCTATGTAAAGATCAATTTAGTTTGAAATATAAGTTGATAAAGTCTCTTTCAAACCTTTGACTTCACTAAAATAATATGGATTCCTGAAGAGTTAATACTATTAAATTAATATTCAAAAGACAGCACAGTGGATATTTATAAAAAGCTACCATTATTAAGGTTTTCTAAATTTTTTTTCTGTAATAAAAGGTGAAAAATGCTTTTGTGGGGAATTATAGATAAAATTGCTACATACCTTTGGCTTATAAATTGTAACATTAGTTTTGTAATTCTATTACTTCTCTAACATTTTTGATTTTGTTCCAACAAAACGATAATTTAAAGAAAGCCTAAATGTGTAAAAAGAATATATTGGAAAAGTATGAACAATTTATTAATAATGGTAGGACATTTTCTGCACCAGTTTTAATGCATCACTTAGGACCGTATTGATTCACCATTAAAGTTCTTGGAAACAAGCCTCTTACCAATATCTAAGATCCTGATGTTGTAATTGAACTAGAAAATGTAAGATTTCCAGCATTCCTGCTGAGAATTCTTCCCAATAAATGTATGTTTTCCACTGGGGCTGAAACTACCACTGCTTATGTTTTTAATTTTTTCTCCTATTTCTTTTTCATATAACTTGGTCCTCTTTTTTCTTACACTTTATGAGCAGAACAGACATATTAGGAAATATTTATTCCTCTAAGACAACTTACACTTAAGGGGGCCATTTGAATGATAAACTTTGTTATAACTTATAACCAAAAAAACTAGCTGTAGAATGCAGTTTAAAGGAAAAAAACACATGAATGTTTTTTTTCCCACAAGTTCAAAAAGTATTCAGTTAAAACTATGAAGATGTACCAAGTATTAGCTTAGATTTTGCTATGTGGCCAGAATTGTGCTTTTTATAATGAAGGACCAAATATTTCCTCACCTTCATATATGCAACATTTTCTCTGTTCACAAGTAACTGATAACACATTTGGGGAAAGCTGGGATTAGGCTGTTTTGCTTGACCTTAAGGAGAAAACAAGGATACTTCAGAAAGGTAGAGTGTGGCTTATGATAAAGAAAAAAGATAATTAAAACCATCCCAAAGTGGAATGGCTTTCTCTTAGAGACAGCATTCTTTTTTTTCTCAGTAGAGCTTTAAATAGAAGCTAGATAACTTATTATCAGTTAGAATACAGGGCAAATGTGCTCTTTAGGACTGAATTAAATAAATTGAATTAAAGAGGGCAGAAATAAAACAAAAATCTGTTTTGGTGTCCTTATTGTCTGGAACAATGCATTATGAATAGTAGAAGCAATAGATTTTTGATGAATTAATCTGATGCAATCACAAACTCTTATGGCCATATAGGTTCTAAATATAAAAGATCAGATTTGAATTCAGATCTGCCTGGCTCACATTCCAGGATCAGCGTGTCACAGAATCAATAGGGCATCAAGTGTGTATTGTAGATAAAATACAAAAAAAAAAAAATATGGAAGTGGCCTCGAGCACTTAGTCATTATTTTCTAGGAGGAAGGGTGTTTTTGAGATGGTCTCTGAAGAATGGGCAGGAAGAAAGGAGAAAAAAATCCAGTTATGGAGAATAACATGAGTAAATGCACATAACTTATGAAAAGCGATTTAAGTCAGCAAATGCATGGTATATTGCCTGCACTCCAACCATAAGTCCTGTCCCTTTGAATCTTGGAGACTCTGAACTTTTACAGATGATTTTTCATTTTAACTTACTCAAAAACTATATTTCACACAATTTCCTGGCCACCTCAGCAATGTAGTTCTATCCTTTCCACCATCACTTTATGCGTTTTTATCCTTTTAGAAAGTAAGCTCATTACTCCATTTTTTTTTTAAAACAATTTGGTCCCAATGAGTTTACCAAATCCTTTTCTTCCCAGTAGGAAAGATGGTTGCTGTTATTCAATTGTGTCTGACATTGTGAACCCATTTGGGGTTTTCTTGGCAAAGATGCTGAATTTCTTTACCATTCTCTCTTTATATATGAACAAATTGAGAAAAACAGGGTCAAGTGAGATAGCCAGGGTCACAAGCTAACAAGTTTCTGATGCAGAATTTGAACTTGGATTTGGAATACATGAGATATTCAAAGACTAACATGTATACTGTGAGGGCTTGGCCAAACCATTTTCAGGATTGCCCATTTACCTTTTGTGTATACCTACCATCAACTCTCACCTGAAATGCTAAGAAAGTGTAGCATGCTCAGCAGCAACACCCAGTAAAATTATCTTGGTATATTGACTGAACCAGTTTGAAGCTAATCAGTGGCTGGCCCATTAGAGTTTAGGGGATGTCTACCACAAACGTGAGAAGGCTTCTCTCTGTGGAATAAACATATGAGAGCAATTTCTTTCAACAGCAAGAAGCCAGTTAAACTAGGCACTGTCAGAGCTTGTGCAGACATCAGAATTGTCAAGATCCTTGGCTCTTTTCAACAAAAAAGTGATTCAAGGCAATTTCAATAGACTTGTCATACACAGAATTATCTGCATTCATAGAAAAGTTTATGGAGACTGAATGTGGATCACAGCATAGTATTTTCAATATTTTTGTTGTTGTTTGTTTTTTTTCTCATATTTTCCCTTTAGATCATATTTTCTTGTACAGCATGAAATAAGTGGAAATATGTTTAGAAGAATTGTACATGTTTAACATATTGGATTATTTGCTATGCAGGGGAGGAGGTGAGGGCAGGAGAGGGAGAAAAAATTAGAACACAGCTTTTCAAGGGTGAATGTTGAAAACTATCTTTGCATATATTTTTAAAGTTATTATTATTTAAAATTTTTAAAATAAAGTAAAAAGGTGTCAAGGTCATATAATGCATTCTGGACTATTAGCAGTTGTCTTAACTTGTCTTGCTGGAATTTTATGACTGGAAGAAAGAGAATGTTGATGACTTTATGTAGTTCTGACATACTTAAATCCAGTTTACATATCACTCAGGATATCACTTTTGATATTAGTGATCCTTTTTGAAGGATAAATAACAATAATAATAAAATAATCCTTGAGCACCTTGACACATACCTAGTAAGTATATCATTCATTCTATGTCTCTCTGTCTCCCCCATTTCTGTCACTCTTACACTCACTCCCATTTTCTAACTTATTGCTACTGTAGGATTGATTTTGAATGATTTTCTTTTCTTCTCCAGACTCTAATTTATCCATATGCAAGAGATAGGAACAGGATTTAATAACTTCTAGGCTCTTTCCAGAGCTAACATACTATGTTTGAGATATATTTCCTGACCATATGGGAGTTGAATGCTTTGGGTAGTTGTGTGAAGGAGTAGCTCTTTTATGGTCTCCATTTTTATTTGAATGAATATAAAGTTATTCCCAAGCAATTGCTATTCATATGACACCAAAGTATCAGAAGATGTTTGGCTTTCTAGATGCAAAATTTCAATAAAAGAAGAAAGATATTTTTCCATTCAAAAATATCATTCAGAAGAATAGGTAAATTCTTTTGGTAGGAAAAGTGAAGTGTCATAAGGATTCAGTTTTACCCAAGACTAAATAAATGAGATCATATTTTTTTTAAAAAATTTAATCCTGAATTATTTGTTCTGAAATGAAAATCCTTCTCTTCTTCTCCTTACTACCACTTTCCACTCTTATCTAGGGACCCTATCTAGGATTAAAATAAATGGACCATTTCAGCATAAATGTAGCAGTGCAGGAAAGAGTGTGGAAAATGCTTACTGCATGAAACACATCTCTTTCTGATTCATTACATCCCTTCTGTGCTGTGGATAAGTGGACACCTTTCACTAATTCACTACAGGGGAGCTGGGCACATGCACTGAGAAAGGGGAGGAGCCAAATTCCAAAATATATATGGTCAAACCAGCAATTAATCAGTCTTATCAAAGACAATTAACAAAGAGATAATTGCAAATATATAGGAAGTAATTATTGTTCCATTGAAAATAAAGTCCTTGTACTGATTACTACTTTTCCTCATTTTTCTTAAATGAAGGATTGATTTACTTCATATCCATATCTCATTCCTAGAAACCAATCTTCTGAAAATAGAACAAATAGGAAGAACAACTCATGGAGTAATTTTGTGAATTAAATATTTGAAAGGATGAAATAAAGACAGCAATTGAAGAATGAACTGAATTTGAACTCTTAGGTGAGATAATCATTGATTCTTTCAAGCTTTAATCTTCTATAAAGTTAAGCTCAGAATTCATATTTTTGTAGGCATTTAATCTATTGTTGAATAGCTCAATATTGCAGTGGATAGAAAGGTGGGCTTGGGTTCAGAAAGAGTCATCTTCTTGATTTCAAATATGTCCTCAGACACTAGCTGGTGACCCTGGGCAAATCATTAAATTCTGCTTGCCTTAGTTTCCATATCTGTAAAGTGACCTGGAGAAGGAAATGGCAACCCTTCCAGTATCTTTGCCAAGGAAATTCCAAATGTGTATCAGGCATGACTGAGAAACAACTGAACAATGGAGACAATGTTGAAACAACAACAACAATAACAATCTATTGTTTTCCTACCCTACTCATTAGAAAAAAAAAGTTTTCAAAAATCAACTTGTTTCTATCAGACAAAAAATAAAACTTATTTGAAGAGTTTAATAAAGAAAAACAATTTAAATGCTTTAAAATTCATTTGCATATCTAATCATTTATGAATTACAACTGAAAATTGTGAGGTATGAAAGGGTAGTTATAGGGACAGATCCTGAAAATGTCTACAAGATAAAATAATCACTGATTAATAGCCATTTATTAGGTGCTTTGTATGTACCAGACACTGTGAAAGATGAAGATGCAAATATGAAAAAAAGACAGTGACCATCCTTAGGCAGTTTGTAATACAATGATGAAAGAGAACATTCAAGAGGAAGCTCATAGGAAAAGAAGGGAGTTACCCAATGATTGTGGAGATGGGAGTCCTCTTAGATAAGTCAGAGAAGACCCTAAGTAATACAAGTAATGAACTGAAATGTCCAGTTGGAGTACTTAACTTAAAGGGAAATTTTGGAATTCATGGCTCCACTATCCAAAAAAAGGGACAGGGAATATTTATTGATAAGAGGAGGATAAAAGGTCATGTGATCTTAAGGTTGATGAAAATAGTTTTACAGCCAAACAGGATGAATTAACTGCATTTCATTTTATTCAGCAAGTGTTCCATGAGTTCCTGATATTTGCAAGCCAACTCTATTTTTTAAATAAAAAACTTTTTATTAATTTTTTTCTAAAGACATGCAAAGATAGTTTTCAACATTGATTTTTGTAAGACTTTCTGTTCCATATTTTTCTCCATCTCCCTCCCACCCATAGACAAACAATCTGATGTAAGTTAAACATTCAAATATTTCAAATATATTACTATATTCATCATGTTACACAAGAAAAATCAGGTCAAAAGGAAAAAAAAACCCACGAGAAATGAAAAACAAACAAACAACAACAAAAATAGAAAACACTATACTGTGATCTCCATAGTTCTTTCAATCATAAGTCTATTGAAATTACCTTGAATCACCTGATTGTTGAAAAGATCAAAATCCAACACAGCTGATCACACAATTTTGTTGTTGTTGTGTACAATATTCTCTCGGTCAAGACACTGCTTTGAGATAGGAAGATAAAAGTAGGATAAGAGAGGAAGGTAAAGCTTACATATTATTGCATACAGGAAGCCAAAAAAATCAACACATTGGCCTCAGATCTAAAACTGTTTCTGAAATTGTAATCTTTTTGAGCCTAGGCTTTACCTCTCTGGAATTCAATTTCTATCCTGCTATCCCTGGGGGCTCCTGAATGCTTTGTCTTACCCCTTTGCTCTGTCTCCCATTCTTAAGCTTGTGTAGTAAGTATCTCAGTCTTACTCACACAGAGTAAAGCTACATTTTCCCCCTCAGTGTGTAAGGAATATCCTTGAGGGATTTCTTATTTTGGTCAAACACTTCAGTTGTATCTGAATCTTTGTGATCCCATTTGGAGTTTTCCTGGCAAAGATACTGGAGTGATTTGCAATTTACTTCTCAATTTTTTTAATAGAAAGGAAACTGAGGCAAACAGGGTTAAGTGACTTACACAGAGTCACATAGCTAATAAGTATCTGAGACCAGATTTTAACTCAGGAAGAAAAATGTTCCTGACTCAATGCTAGAATTTTTCTACTGCATGTAGATTTGAATCCCAATTCCAGTTATATTCACTAACCCCTATAATTAGATGTCTGGATCACCAGTTCATTGTAACCAATTAGGATTAATTAATTTTTTACAATAGAATATTTTTTTTGTTTTTTTTAATGTAAAATAGATAATTTTTATTGTGGTTGTTGTCTTTTGTTTTTGAAGATGATAAAAATGACATCACTATGTTAGAATTGAGTTACAGTGTGCCCAATTCAGACTAAAGCTTGGAATACTCTGCCACAGGTTGGGACATATAGTCTATATGAACATTTAGGGTGGCTTTTTTAATTTTGCATATTTTATGTTTCCTTTGGGCTAATTCAATTCTACTTTGCTCATAGAACACAGCACCTTCTCTGATGAGGCATGCTATGTGGGGCAGTCCTATGCCAGGGTCTCCCATATCATACAATCAATTCTAAAGAGATACTTGAGAGTGTCTTTGTATCACTTTTTCTGACCACCTTGTGAGCACTTGCTCTGTGTAAGTTCTCTACAAAATAATTTTTTGGCAAGCGTAAATTTGGTATTTGAATAAAGTGACCAGCACAATGGAGTTGTGCTCTCTGTAGTAGAGTTGGAATGATTGGCAGTTTGGTTTGAGAAAGGACCTCTATCGTGCCAGATGATTTTCAGAATCTTCCTAAGACAATTCTTTTTTTTAAATTTTATTTTATTTGCATAACATATGTGTGGGTAATTCTTCAACAATAACCCTTA
This sequence comes from Myrmecobius fasciatus, assembly GCA_023553655.1. Lineage (NCBI taxonomy): Eukaryota > Metazoa > Chordata > Mammalia > Dasyuromorphia > Myrmecobiidae > Myrmecobius > Myrmecobius fasciatus. Next base: position 11,109 of record JAJPUD010033379.1, read on the forward strand.
CATAGCTTTCCGTTACAAATTTTTCCCCCCAACTCCCCACCCCTCCCCTAGATGGCAGGATATCCACTACAGGTTAATTATGTTAAAATATTGGCAAATCGAATATATGTATACATATTTCCAAACTTATCATTGTTGTGCAAGAAAAATCTTATCTACACAAACGATATATCAGATAAAGGAAACACAATGTAAGCAAACATCAATCAAGGAGTATGAGAATGTTATGTTGTGGTCCACATTTCGCATCCCTCTCTCTGGGTGTATATGGCTTTCTTCAGTGAACA
>JAJPUD010033381.1:0-11394 GCA_023553655.1 Myrmecobius fasciatus
AGAAATGACCAGCAGGATGATTTCAGAGAAGCCTGGAAAGACTTGCACGAACTGATGCTGAGTGAAATGAGCAGAACCAGGAGATCATTATACACGGCAACAACAATACTATATGATGATCAATTCTGATGGACATGGCTCTCCTCAACAATGAAATGTTTCAAACCACTTCCAATTGTTCAGTGAAGAAAGCCATATACACCCAGAGAGAGGGATGTGAAATGTGGACCACAACATAACATTCTCGTACTCTTGATTGATGTTTACTTACATGGAGTTTCCTTTATCTGATATTTCTTTCTTGTGGATACGATTTTTCTTGCACAACAATGATAAGTTTGGAAATATGCATACATATATTCAATTTACCAAGTATTTTAACGTAATTGACATGTAGTGGATATCCTGCTATCTAGGGGAGGGGTGGGGAGTAGGAGGGAAAAATTTGTAACAGAAAGCTATGTAAGGGTTAATGTTGAAGAATTACCCACACATATGTTATGCAAATAAAATTTAAAAAAATTATTTTATAAAACTCATGTCCTATATATGACAAGACTAGCCAGATTTATAAATACACTATTCTCTTCTCCTACCCTCTTCTCTCTCTCTTCCTTCCTCTTTCTCTTTCTTCTTTCTGGGCACCTACACTGAAGTATTATTGTTTCTTCATTCTAGAAACATCCGTGCATAATGTGAATAACCTGGCCCAATTGCCCCAGATGAAACTCACGGATGAAGAAATAGTCTCTGAAATGAAGAAATTTGTCTGAGCTCTGAGATTAGACAGAAGGGCTGATGCAAGGCTTGGGGGAGAGAGGAGGTGAACATTACTGACTAAAACAGTTCTCTGCACACAGTAGGTGCTCAGGTAATTGTTGCCTCTAGCAAGGAGGCATTTGGGATTTTTAAGGAATAATAGAAAATTGTTCCTGCTGGATAAATATTCCATGCCAAACCAATCGGTGGGACAACAGACTTGCAAACTCCTTTGCCTTAATAAGAAGTCAATCACTGCAACCGAAAATGGGATGGAAAGTGGAACTTTGGAATCCTTAAGGTGACTTCCCTTTTCTGCTTCTCTGCCAAGAGCATATTTGATGATAAAAATCAAGGAGTGAAAATTGAGTGGATGTTCATCAGTTGAAGAATGGCTGAATAAGGTATCATATATGAATGTGATGGAATATTATTGTTCTATAAGAAATGATGAGCAGGCTGATTAAGACTTACATGAACTGATGCTAGTGAAGTGAATAGAACCAAGGAAACATTGTACACAATACTAACTAGATTATATGATGATCAACTGTGATAATGACTCTTTTCAACAATTAAATGATTCAAGGCAATTCCAAAATACTTGTGATGGAGAGAGCCATACACATCCAGAGAGAATTAAGGAGATTTAATATGGATCAAAGCATAGTATTTTCATCTTTCTGTTGTTGTTATCATATGTTTGTTTTTTTTCGTACTTATGTTTTTTCCCTTTTGATAGGATTTTTCTTGTGCAGCATGATGAACATGGAAATATATTTAGAAGAATTACATATGTATAATATATAGAATTGCTTGGTGTCTTGAGGAACAAAGGGGAGAAAGGGAGAAAAATTTGGAACACAAGATTTTGCAAAGGTGAATGTTGAAAATTACCTTTGCATGTATTTGGGGAAACAAAATACTATTTTAAAAAAGTAAAAAGAAAGAAACTTTCTTACCCCATTTATGTTTAGTGGGCCATTCAATAAATAACAAAGGGAGAATAACCACCAACAGAATGGAAAGAGAAGAGAAAGGGGTGGCTGTAGCAGGCAATTGAGTCACTAAACTACAGAACATCTGTGAGAGATGTTACTCTTATACCTAATACAGTGGAGCTGGAAGTGAAAGCAGATCTGAATAAAAATAAGCATCCCTTTTGTTAGAGAAACAAAAGATCAGACTTCTGTTTTTGATCAATGAAAATGCAAAAGCAAAACAAAGGGTTTTTCTGTTTATGATAGATGAAAATGAAAAGGTAAGACAAAGTTTTTTTTTCTTTTTTAAAGTCAACAAGGCCAAGATATTTCAGTTTATGTTGTGCCCACTGAGTTGAGCTCATCTCTCCAGCCTCCACTGTAGGGCAAAGGGACAGAGGAAATTCAGCAAAGGATTTTATTGAGTCTTGATAACATCAACCTCTGACTGCCAACAATATTCATGGGAGCCGACACCACCCTCTACCATATAAAGTCTTCTTCTCAGAATGTTGTAGGTCTAAACCCATTCACTGGCCCCTAGAGGCAGATGATTCTACATGGGAGGTTCATGAGCTGTGCAATCTTGTTTCCTACTCATTGTGGATCAGGGCCAAGACTGAGCCCCCACACCATTTAGGAATGGAAATGCAGTGAGAATTCATAAGTCTGGAGAAAACCATTCAGAAAAAAGGAGAGATACCAAATATGGTTGAGCCTCCATCTTTGAGCAGCTGATAGAAGGTGGGGTTAGGGAGCCTCCCCAAGATCCCAATTCCATTGGCAGCAGTAAAGGCCAAAGGGGAAGACAAAAATGAAGAGAAAATAACCAAATTGCTTAGCGTTATGTTTAAGCAAAGCCAACCAGAGCGTGATTCTGGCAGCTCCACACAAATGTGATTTTCAATGGCCTTCCTCTGGGAACTGGCTAGCAGTGAAAAAAAGGAATCAAAAAAAAATTTTACCTAGAACAAAAAAATATATTTTTATCTAGGGTTTAAAAATAATTTTCCCATCTTTCCCATTTCTTGAATGTGAAAGGGATTTCTTTAAAATATGTACACAGCGGGGCAGCTAGGTGGCACAAGGTATTAGAGCACCAGCCCTGAAGTCAGGAAGGCCTGGGTTCAAATCTGGTCTCAGACACTTAACATTCCCTAGCTGTGTGACCCTGGGCAAGTCACTTAACCTCAATTGCCTCAGCAAAAAAAGCAATAATAATAATAATAATAATAATAAAATATGTACACAGCAGAGAAAGAGGAATGCTTGGCAATATTTGCAATATTTTCCTTATTGGTCAACCTGCTTCTACTCTCTTCCATTTCATTATCTCTTCCGCAGTTTCCAAATGGATTTTCCAAAAGCACACCAAGCACAACACTCCAGAAAACATTGTCTGAAAAAACTCCTAAGTCCTGGGCACCATGTCTCTCTTAACAAAATCCAAGATCATCTTACCTTTTTAACCACTACATCATAAATTCCATGTTGATTCAAATTGAGCTTATATTTCTGTAACAATCCCATATCCTTTTCACACAAATTACTATCTAACCACACTTCAAACTTCTATTTGTAAAGTAGATTTAAAAAAAATAAATTCAAGTATAAAGCTTTAGATATATCTTCATTAAATTTCCTCTTATTTGATTTGGCTCAATGCTTTATCTCAGCAAGATCTTTTTTAAAGTCCTGACTCTATAATCCAATGTGTTTGTGATCACTTTCATTTTTATGTTATCTGCAAATTTGAAAAGCATGTCTTCTATGTCTTTATCTAAGTCACTGATAAAAATGTTAAACAGCATAGAGACAAGAAGAGATTCCTGGGTCATTCTACTGAAGAGCTTCTTTAAATTGACATTGAACCATTATTGACTATCTGTTGAGTGTAGTCTTTCATCAAGTTCCAAATCCATTTAACTGAATTATCATATGGTCTATATCTTCCTATCTTTCTCTCAAGAATGCCATGGGAGACTTTGTCAATTTTTTTTAAAGCAGACTAGAAAAACAAATCCAAGCAACAAATGAACTCAAGAGAGTAGTGTTTGATAATACCAAGAACACAAACTGCTTGGACAATGATTATCTATTTGAAAAGAACTACTGAAAAATTTAGAAAACAATACAGTAGAAAATAAGTTTAGTCAATGGGATAACTTTATCATATATTATATTTGATCTAAACATAAAAGGTCATAGTAGCCACCTAATAAATGTTTTTTAACTGATTGATTGACTTTATTTTTTAAAAATAGAGATGATTGGAAAGAGATACCATTCAGAACTACAATGAAAAGAATTCATAATCAAATAAGAGATAGAAGAAATCACAAAAGACAAAAAAAATTTGTTTTAATTTTTTAAAAGCTTTTGGGTGAACAAAGTCTTTGCAACAAGTATAAGATGAAAAACCCCTTAAGTATATAAAAAATTGCATTGAAGATCCTCAATACACATTTAATACTTAAGATATACATAGGGTTCACTCAAATATGATCAAGTTCCATTCTCCAACAAATAATTGGTCAAAGGGTGAATTTTCAAAAGAAGAAATGTAAACTGTCAAAAGTCATATTCCCAAATGCTCCAAATTACTACTAAAAAAGTACAAATTAATTTTCATATTTCATCACATATTTTTTAAACAAAGATGAATTTTTTTTTAAAAAATGCACATAGTTATGGGCAGAGGAAGATAAGCATACTAGTACATTATTGGTGGAGTCGTGAATTGGTCCAATCATTCTGCTAAACAATTTTGAATTCTGTAAGAAAAATTGCTAAATTTTTCATAAACTTTGATGTATTGATCCCACAGTGGGTATATATCTTAAGAAGTTCAAAGATGGAAAGAAATGTGCTACATATACAAAAATATTAATAGTGTCACTCTTTCTGATGGCAGGGATATGTAGAGTTAAGGAGAATGAAGAGTGAACAATCTGAATGTTATAAACCTGAAAGAATGATAGTGTTGTCAAGAGAAACAGAAAGGTTTTGAAGGGTACAGTAGCTCAGGAAAAGAGAGGAGGGGAAGAATTATTCATATTGCTTGAAGTGCCTCCAGGACATCCAGTTTGAAATGTCCAATATGCAGTTGATGATGCAGAACTAAAACTCAGTGGAAAAACTGGTGATGAAGACATTGATATGACATCAATTATTTACATGTTGTATCATCCTTGCTAATTTGAAAATATGAGGTGAATCTTAAATTTTTCTTATTAGTAGTCATTTAAAGCATTTTAAAATATGACTGTTGACAATTTGATCTGTAAGTCATTTACATAGAGATGATAATTAAGCCCATGGGACATTTGAAGGACATAAAGACAGAATGAATGGATAAAGAAAAGAGTCCCAAAAGACAAAGCAACAAAGATTGAAGCTATTAGCCCTACCTAGGTTGAAAATGGAGGGTGGATAAGAGCATTGTAGAAATTAAAGAAAATAAACAGAGAACTGGCCAGGATAGAATTGAGAAAGAAAAGAATAACAAGGCATATATATATATATATATATTTAAATTGCAGAGAGGTAATTTTGAAATGAAAAGAAGGATTGGTTAGAAGGAGAGAATAAAGAGGAGAGAGAAAGCCATTGGTTTGGGCTGGGAAAGCAGGAAGAGGGAGGGAAACGGGCTAAGACTGAATCAATGACATGTAACTAGCGCTTGTTCTATTCTTTTATCTCCCTTCTTTCTTTTTTTTTCTTTAAAAGAAGTGATGAAGAAGAAATAGCAAAAGAATATAAGAGAAAAATAACATAAGCATAATAACAAATGTGAATATAATGAACTCATTCATAAAATGCAAAATGGTACTATAATAGATAACAAAGCAAACCACAGGAATTTGTAATTTACAAGAATTAAAATCTAAAAATTTATATTAAGGGAAGAGGTTGGAATAAAATTTATTATGTCTCAGATGGATCCAAAATGTAAGGTTTCCAATCATGATCTCAGAAATGAGAAAAATAAAAATAACCCCCTCCCCCCAAGATGCTGCAAACACACCGGTGAATTTGTTCTTCTCTGTTTTTCTCTTTGCTTTAACATCACCTGCACATTGTTAACAATGAGTAAGTAATTCTTACCAGTTTTTTAAATTCTTTACAATTTTTTCTAGACAAAAATAAGATAATTGATATTACATTTTGAATTAGTGTCTTGGCTATACTGTAGAGGATGTGGATAAGGGAGAGAGTCACTAGATAACTAACTGCACATAATTCAATAGTTGGAATGTCTCATTTCCTGTCTGGTGATTAAATAATTACTTGGGGATTCCAAGATTTTTATTAATTGTATTAATAATCTGTATTTTAAGCTTTTTTTACTTTATAAATAAAATTGGCTCTTACACTAAGCTAAAACCCTTTTGAAATAAACTCATTATCTCCAAGAAGATAAATTGCTCTCTATTAAAGTCTTTTGGATTTTCTCTGCCTCCTGAAGTGAGAAAGCTGAGAGGATATAGAGATAAGGACTTTAAAAAAAATGCCTTGAATTGGCTCTAAAGAAGCAAGCATAGGGGTAGCTACGTGGATCAGTGAATAGAGCACCAGTCCTGAAGTCAGGAGGACCTGAGTTCAAATTTGATTTCAGACACTTAACACTGCCTAGCTGTGTGACCTTGGGCAAGTCACTTACCCCCAATTGCCTGAGCAAATAAAGTGATAGTGAAAATGTTCATAATTAAGATTAAACTTAATGTGTTTCAAGTATATGCTCACCCCCTTCCAAAAGGCCTATTTTAAACATTTACCAGTTCACTCATGGGAAGTCCCATTGAAAATCTATATAAAAAGCATAATATTTTGGGGATCCAACAAGTCATGTCAATATCTATATAGATTCAATTACAAAATGCTTCTTAAGCAAATAAAATATAATTTAAAGAGTTGGAGTCTGTGGAATATCAATATAATTAAAGCGTGACAACATTATCAAAGTTAATTGTGTTATATCAATCAAATCAGTAAATAGATAGTTTTATAGCACTAGAGAAGATAATAATTAAATTCGTTTAAAAAATAAAAGAACTAGTTTATAAAGGAAAATATTGAGGGCTGGAGGTAAAGGTGGTAATGAAGGAGGAACAGCACTTTCAGACTGCATACTCTATCTTTATGATAGAGTTGATGATAGATATTTGCTGCTTTATGCAGCAAACAGCAGTTCCATTTGGTACTTATTAAAAAATAAAAATAGATCAATAGAACAGATCAAACAAGGAAGAATCAGAATTAATTAAACCCAATTGTTCAGTATCCTATAAATACAAAACATTAATTTCCAAGAAAGAATTTTCTATTTAATAAGAACTTTTAGAAGAACTAAAAAGTAATCTGGCAGAAATTAGGTTTGGACAAGTATCTTATTCTAAAATATATTCAAAATGGATATGTGATTACCTACCAAAAAATTTAGAAGTAGATCATTGCTCTTTCATAACACAGGAAGTTCCTAACTAAAATAAGGAATAGAGGAAATTACAAAAGATAAAATAGATAATTTTAATTGCATAATATTTGCACAAACAATACATTTAGGAAGTGATCAAATGAGAAAAAAATTGTATCAAATATCTCTAAAGGGTTATATAGGGAACTTATATAGGGAACAAATAAAAATATACACAATCAAAAACCATTTCCCAGTGGAAAAGCAATCAAAGATATGAACAAACAGTTCTCAAAAAAAGAACTACAAACTAATAAGATTTTTTTTTCTTTGTTTTTCCTTTCTCAAAGTTTTTCCCTTTTGATCTGATTTTTTTTTGCACAACATGACAAACATGGAAATATGTTTAAAAGGATTGTATATGCATAATATCTATCTGATTGCTTACTATCTTGGGGAGAAGAATAAGGAAGGGAGGAAAAATTTGGAACACAATTTTTTTAATTAAAGCTTTTTATTTGCAAAACATATGCATAGGTAATTTTTGATCATTGACCCTTGTAAAGCTTTCTGTTACAAATTTTTCCCTCCTTCCCCCCACCCCTCCCCTAGATGGCAGGAAGTCTAATGCATGTTAATTATGTTAAAATATTTGACAGATCGAATGTGTATACATATTTATACAGTTATCTTGCTGTACAAGAAAAATTGGATCTATAAGAAAAAAAATCTGAGAAGGAAAACATAATGTAAACAAATATCAATAGAAAGCGTGAAAATGCTATGTTGTGGTCCACCCTCAGATCCCATAGGCCTCTCCCTGGGTGTATATGGCTTTCTTCATCACTGAACAATTGGAACTGGTTTGAAACATCTCATTGTTCAAGAGAGCCATGTCCATCAAAATTGATCATCATATAGTCTTGTTGTTGACGTGTATAATGATCTCCTGGTTCTGCTGATTTCACTCAGCATCAGTTCATGCAAGTCTCTCCAGGCTTCTCTGAAATCATCCTGCTGGTCGTTTCTTACAGAACAATAATATTCCATGACATTCATATACCATAATTTATTCAATCATTCTCCAATTGATGGGCATCCATTCAGTTTTCAGATTCTAGCCACTACAGAAAGGGCTGCTACAAACATTTTTTCATATGTGGGTCCTTTTCCTTCCTCTAAGATCTCTTTGGGATATAAGCCCAGTAGAAACACTGCTGGGTCAAAGGGTATGCACAGTTTGATAACTCTTTGAGCATAGTTCCAAATTGCTCTCCAGAATGGTTGGATCCATTCACAGTTCCACCAACAATGTATCAGTGTCCCAGTTTTCCCACATCCCCTCCAAGATTCATCATTATCTTTTCCTGTCATCTTAGCCAATCTGACAGGTGTGTAGTGGTATCCCAGAGTTGTCTTAATGTCCCGTCCACCGGGACTTTAGTAATTCGTGGGGGCGAGGAGGACCCGACCTGAAGGGAGAGAATAGGCGAGAGAGAGGAAGGAGACTACATGGCAGATGGAATAGTCTCGTTTATTGAAACAAAAGAGCTAGGGTTAAATAGGCCAATGCCGTTAGGGATGAGGAGTTGCAGGAATGTGGAGGTGGTCAGGCTGCCCTGATTGCAGATGGGGTTTAGGTAATTAGCGGAGAATGCAAGGACACGGGGGTTGGGCAGCAGGGAGAGGAGTGTAAGGATATGGGGGTCGAGTAATAGGGAGTGGCAGGCACGGATATGGTCCAGCAGTCTCAAGGTGCAGTTAATCACTCAATCTTAAAGTTTATGCATAGGCCTGTGTTTTCTCATTCTCGGGCCCTGACATCTCCCCCTACTGTATATTATAAGAGGCAGAACAACAGGGTCGGTGGAAGGTCTGTCTTAGGCTATATGGCTTGTGTTTCCTGAACACGGTGCCTTAAAGATTGGCAGGGCCCCTGTCTTAGGCTATGGGAGTTGCCTCCGAGAATCCTTTGGGAGTGGACCCACACTAATCCCGTCATTGGGTAACCAGGCGGCATGTGGCATGGCCCCTGTCTTAGGCTATGTGGGTTGCCTCCAAACCCTCCAGACCTCGGGCTCCCACTAATCCCGTCATTGGGTGATCCCTGCAGCCATTGGCATGATTATCCGTGTCAGGGCCATACTAATCCCGTCATTGACCAATCCACAGCTTATGGCCCTTTTAACAACACCTCTTATACCAGGGAGTCTGAAGCTCTTGATCTAACCGAGTAAAATCAAGGGGCTCGAGTGTAACAGCAGGCAATTGTTCCATGGAGTCAGATGTCTGAAGTCGTTGATAGAAGACCTGAGTGTTCTTCTGGAAGGCAGAATGGACCAGGTAACATTGAGGATCGTGTATTGGGAGGTTGCGTGGGTGGCACGAGAAAGTAGCAGGACACAGAAAACAATCTTCTCCATGTTGTTGACTGTAAGAAAGCATAAAGGAAGCATTTCTCAGGGAGGATCCCTGGGTGGGTTATAAAGTTTAACCAGTCTCTCAGGGAGCCATCTAGCGTTTTGTTCCTGTGAGTCATAGACACAGGCATGACCTTTTCCCCATATGAGCACTGGGTCGGGCCCGTGCCATTTGCTGGAGGCAGGGTCTCTCCACATGGCCTGTGCATATGTGCTAGCCGTGGTTGTGTGCCAAAGGCGGTCAGCAGCACTTCTGCCTTCTTTATCATAAGTAAGAAAGTTCAGAACGAACAGAGCATGATTTAAGAGGTTTTTGGCATTGCCCGATCGAGGGTACAGTGCCTCTCCCCCAGACTGAAGTTTAAAGAGCATATTTTTCAGGGTCTGATGAGCTCTTTCGACTATGCCTTGGCCTTGGGGATTGTAGGGGATACCAGTAACGTGTTTGATCTCCATTTGGGCACAAAATTGCTTGAAGGAGGAGCTAGTATAGCCTGGACCGTTGTCAGTTTTAAGAATCCTAGGTTTGGGCAAAATAGCCAGAGAACTAAGAACATGACACACAACATTTTTGGTGGCTTCCCCAGTGTGTAGGGAAGCGAAAATGAAACCGCTAAAGGTATCAATGGAGACATGGATATATTTCAGTTTGCCAAATGGGGGGTGATGAGTAACATCCATTTGCCAGAGTTCCCCAGGGACAAGGCCACGGGGGTTAACTCCCAGATGGGGCTCGGGTAGGAGAGTTAAACAGTTTTTGCATTGGCGAACAATATGACGTGCCTGTTCGCGTGTGATGGAGTACTTAAGCCTAAGTGTGTGAGCATTAAGGTGATGCGTGGCATGAGCACGCTGTGCAGCAGCAAGTGGGGTGGTCGAGAGGGCAGCGGCCACAATACGGGTTGATTGATCTACTGCATCGTTTCCCTCAGCTAGGGGTCCGGGGAGGTCAGAGTGGGCACGGATGTGTCCAATAAAAAAGGGCTTAGTACGGGCAAGGATGAGAGACTGGAGGGTGGAGAACAGGGGGGAGGCGTTAGTGGTGGGACGGATGTAAGGGACAGTTTCTAGCAGGGGGACGGAATGAGCAACATAGGAACTATCAGTGTACAGATTGAACGGTTCGGGGAGGCATTCAAACACTCTGATGATGGCAGAAAGTTCTACAAGCTGGGCGGACGAATATTGAGTGTGGAAGCGTGAAATTTGGCCATCAATGCTAAGGGCAGCTATGCCAGAGCTTGACCCATCTGTGAAAACTAAGCGAGCCCCTGGGATGGGGGAAGTCTTTGTGCACTTTGGGAAAACCAACGGGGTCCTATGTAAAAATTGGATGAGCCTATCAGCAGGGAAATGATTATCGAGAGTGCCTGAGAATGAGATAGTGGAGACAGCCCAGTCATCGTCATTCTGCAGAAGCCACTGGGTCTGAGTGGAGGTGTAAGGGATGCTGATATGATCTGGGTCTTTTCCAAAGAGTTTAAGGGAGGCTTCGCGGCCCAGACGGAGGAGGTCGGCTACCAAGTGGGGATATGTGGGCAAAACTTTAAGTGGGGATGCAGGCAGATGGACCCAGAACAGAGGTTTCCCCTGCCATAGTAACCCAGTGGGAGCAAATGGGGTGGGAAATAAAAGGAGCCATAAAGGTTTAATGGGGTCATAATATCCGATGTTTTGTTGACGAATCGCTCTCTCAACCGTGTCCAGGGCCTGCCTTGCCTCGGGACAGGACTGCTTGAACAATGCGTACCCATTCAGATGGGAGGAGATACCCTCCCCTAGACATAGCCTCCAGGGCTGACAAAGTGAAAGGCGCATT
>JAJPUD010033385.1:0-11392 GCA_023553655.1 Myrmecobius fasciatus
TGATGACCCCCTCCCCTAAACAATACTCCACCCTTTAGGTCCCCTCCCCCTGTTTTTACTCCTTTCCCCTGATTCTTCTATTTTCCCTTCTGTTAGTTTGTCCCTTACTTTTCTTCCTTTCCCTCCCACTTCCCTCTAGTAACAGACAAGTTTCTATGTGAAATCAAATGTCTGGTATACACTTTTAGAGCCCATCCTGATGAGAGTAAGATTTACACAATGCTCATCTCCCTCCCCTTTCCTTCAATCATATTAGGTTTTCTTTGCCTCTTCAAGGATTTTACCTTGTTTTTACCTCCTTTTTTAGGTCTTATTTTACCACTTTTCCCCTCTTTTCCCCAGTAGGACAACCTTTTCCCCTCTAGTTCTCTTTTTCATATTATCAAAGTAATATCTAGTTAATTATACCCCCAAACTTTAAGTATGCCCCTACTAAAAATAAAGTTCTCAAGAGATCTTTCCTTTTTACCTTTTTATGCATCTCTTGAGTTCTGTGTTTGGGTGTCGAATTTTTTGTTCAGATCCGGTCTTTTCATTAGAAATAGGTGAAATTCACCTATATCATTGAATGACCATCTTCTTCCCTGAAAGATAATGCTCATTCTAGCTGGATAGGTTATCCTTCGTTGTAATCCAAGTTCCTTTGCTTTTCGGAATATCTGGTTCCAGGCCCTCAATCCTTCAGTGTGGAGGCTGACAGATCATGTGTGATTCTAATTATTGATCCTCGGTATTTGAATTGTTTCTTTCTAGCTGCTAGCAGGATCTGTTCCTTGGTGTTATAGTCCTGAAATTTAGCCACAATATTCCTTGGGGTCTTATTTTTGGGGTCTCTTTCAGGAGGTGATCGGTGAATTCTTTCAATGGTGATTTTGCCCTTTGATTCTACAATCTCAGGGTAGTTTTCTTTCATGACTTCCTGGAAGATAGTGTTTAGATTCTTTTTTTCATCATGGCTTTCAGGAAGTCTTATAATCCTTAGATTGTCTCTCCTACCTCTATTTTCCAAGTCAGTTGTTTTTCCTAGGAGATATTTCATATTTTCTTCTAATTTTTCATTTTTTTTTGTTTTTGTTTGACTGATTCTTGAAGTCTTATTGAGTCATTCACTTGCATTTGTTCAATTTTATTTTTAAAGTGTTGTTTTCTTCAGTTACCTTTTTAAGCTCCTTTTGTAACTGGCCAATTTGTTCATTGCACTCTTTTTCTACTTCACTAATTTTATTTTTCAACAAATTGGTGTCTTTTTCATATCTCTTTTGCAGGGCATCATATCCTTCTTGCACGATATTGTATCCTTCTTGCACTGATTTCAGTTTATTTTCCCATTTATCCTCCAGCTCTCTTTTGAGGTTCTTTATGCCATCTTCCAGAAAGGCCTTTTGAAAAGGGAACCAGTGATGGTCCTTGCTGATTTTCTCTGAAGATTTGTCTAAAGTAACCTCTGGATCTGGGGTGATCATCACTTCTTTCTCTTTAAAAAAGCTGTCTATGGTGAGAGCTCTCTTTTGCTTCTTCATTTTTTTTTAGACAGCGTGGGTAGGGAAAAAAAAAAACGGTGGCTGAGAAGCTTTGCCCTGGGGCACTTCGGCGAGTTGACTTAAGGTGCTGGGCTGGTGGGAGGTAGGACTAAGTCTGAATTACTCCTTAAACAAGGCAAGTCTGCCAGAACTCCTGCCCCCAATCAGGGGCCTCATATAAACTCCAGGTTTTTCATATTTGGAGCTTGGAGTTTGGAATTTCTGCCAAGATGAGCTTAGCTGAGTCCCTTCCTCACTTTGGGCCTACACAAGAGTCCTCTATTTATCTCTCTGTCCAAGTCCAACTAACCTGATATGAAGTTATCCAGAGAGCAGTGTCCAAATATTTCTGAGTTCGTTGACTTGAAGATCAGTTCAGAGGCTTATTTTATTGTTGATTTGAGAGAAGATGGGAGGAGAGGCAGAAAGTCACCTTTTCACTCCGCCATCTTGGCTCTGCCTCCATTCACACACTTCTTATCTTCCTTACAAAAGCCAGAAACCTCAGTGATCTCTGATATTCCCTTGTAGGAAACACATGCCTAAGCTGAGTATTAGTAACTATCCCAAACATCTAGGCTTTGGACTAACGCAGCTTTGGACTAACTCTGCTATAACTTCTATATATTCATGTCCCTGAGTAGCTGGCAAATAAGCCTGAATTGCTTTTTAAGGAGAGTAAAGTATTATTGTTTACAGTTAAATGATAAGAAATAGAGTAAATTCTACTAAGTCTTGGATGATTCCAGATAAGGTCAACACTAGAAAGAAGAGTAGATGCCCATTATTTGGTATACTCTTATCTCTCTTTTTATACCACTTAATTCCTAAATCACGTCCACTTTCCCATAATTTATCAGAACATTCAAGCTCTCCTGCAGCTTCCTAGCTCCCCCTCTTTCCAATACCTCACCTATAGTGTTCTAGGCAATCCTGATCTCTCTTCCTTTCCTCTCCCTACTTAAAGTGTACCTTTCCAATACCTCAGTCTTGAAGGACCCTGCTAGCTATCTCTGAAAAGGTCTCTGATAAATGAATGCATGATAAGGTGTTGAAGCTCACATCAGCCAATCTGTTTTACTCCTTTCTGGGATATTTGCATTTTAACAGGACACTCTTGGGAGACATAATGCCATAGCCTAGAGCTCTAATAGTGAAATATCAGAGACTATGACAGGCTGGTGAGGGAATTATTTAGGAGGGGGTAGGCCTTCCCTACCCCCTTAAAAAATAGGCATCTATGTAAGGAAATTCAGAAAAAAATTAAAGGATGCCATAAAGAGATAGATCATTCACTCATTTTTATCACTGTAACTCTGATATAGGCCAGGAAGAACTTAATGCCATCATTCAATTAAAGAGAAACTTGAGCATCAGTCAGGTAAAATGACTTGCCTAAAATTCCACAACTCACTTGCAGTCACTAACATGGTGCTAAGGCTATAAGACATGCTAATCAAAAAGTTTCAGCATGTATCTCCCAGTAGGTTTTCTCATGTGCAAAACATAATTCTTGGGTCATCTTAGAACTGGAGTTGCAATATGATTCTCAACAACTAACTAGGAGAATAGGAAACAAGCAAGAATGAGACATAAAAAGATCATAGGTTACATGCCTATTTTATCAAATCAAGAGTCCCTATAATTTACCATTGTTATTCTAATGTGCAGTACACTTGCTTTAGAAAGCAGGAGAGAATATACACTAAAGCAAGAACATTATAATCACACCTTGCTCATAGTAGGCATAAAATACAGTGCCTAGCCCTGGAAAAGATCTTAGAGGTCATTAAATCCCACCTTTCATTTCATATATGAGGAAACTGATAAGCTCTAAAAATTGTCAAATTTCAACTAGTTTCATTGCATTCACAAAGCTTTGTTGTGAACACAGCTATGTTTGGCATCATCCTTCGCTCACTTCCAAGCTTGTCAACCCAGAGGGAATGTAAAAACCACATCTGTTAATAGAGGTGAATACCTTACCCCATAAGGAGTGAATCAGTGGGTTTAAAATCCTGACCACTGACGCAGGAAATGAGAGGGGCCAAGGCTCCCTTTTTGTTCTTCTAGCTTAGGAAAGCTTCAAGCTTTTTTTGTACATTGTGCAAAATGGGCTTCAAACATGGCTTATTTGTGAAGAATGCACAGAAGGATGAGTAGAGACAGTTAGGTGGTATAGTAGAAATAATACAAAGCTAGAAGTCAGTAAGATCTGAATTCAAATTCTGCCATTCACAGTTCCTTGCTGTATGAATTTGGACACTTCACTTAACTTTTCTAAGCTTTCTGTTTTCTCATCTATGAAAATGTGAATAATCATAGCACTTATTATCCAGAATTGTGGTAAGAATCAAATGAAATAATACATATAATGTACTTTGCAAACCTCAAAACAGTATGGAAATATTAACTCTGATTATGCAATGCAGAGGTCACAGGCAAGAAAATTTGCAGATGATATGGCATAACGGGTGGGCTGCAGCCCCACCTTTTAGTTTCTAATCCAATCCCTTTTCTGTTGCAGGCCTTCTAAAGTTGTGCACCCTGGAGAAGACGGCTGACTGTTTGCTTCAAAAATGAATATTTCTTTCCTGTCAAAAGAATTAAGGGAAGAAAGAAAACAAATTAATATACCCATTAAATTCATTTTGGCTTGGGTTTTGTCTTGCTGTGTTGAGGGTTCTGGGGTTCTGGGACTGCTGGGCTTCTATCTAAAGCTTTATATAAACTAAATATTACAAGAAACTGTTCCTCTGAACAGCTGCTGCCTGGCGCTGTTTCTTGCTTCTCTTTTTATGCAGCATGAAAAAAAAATGTCATTTCATACATCATTTACAACTTGCTGCAGTGATGCCTCAAAGTTAGGAAATACTAGGTATGACTGAGTATAGAGAACATAAGCATGGGGAGGTGCAAAGAGGACTTTATAATGCTTCTTATAGTTTTGTTTTGTTTTGTTTTGTTTTAACTGGAAAAGCAAAAAAGAATCTATATAATGAAAATAGGTGGAAAATGGTTTAATGAAATAAATGTAAAAATGAGGTCATAGAATTCACAGCAAGAGAGGCTCTCTGAGCTCATCTTCTCTAGCCCCCATTTGAAAACAGGAAACTGAGTTTGAAAGGGTAAATTGCTGAAAAAAGATAATAGGGAAGCAAAAAGGCACACCCATTAATTTAACAAATGACTGAGCAGATTGTGGCATATGAATGTAATAGAATATTATTACATTATTAGAAATGATGTTTATAAAGAAAGGAGAGGAATTTGAAGGACTTGTGTGAACTGAACTAAAGGAAATCAAGCAGATCAAAGAAGAAATATTTCCACAATTATTGTGGCAGTATATATAAGAAATCAACATTGACATGATTGGCTTGAAGTCAGGAAAACATGGGTTCAAACACTATGTGACATTGGTTAGTTATTTAATCTGTGTCTCAGTTTCTTCATCTATGAAATGAAGAGGGTTGGATTTCATAATCTCGAAAGTCCCTTCCACTTTAAATCTATAATCCTAGAATCTGGAATCCTGAGCAAGACAGTAATTAGTCATGACTTCAAAAGACTGAAAGTGAAACATGCTTCTTAATTCTCGGTAGTGAGGTGGCCAACAGTAGTTATAGAATGAGGTGTATATTTTCAGATGTTGCCAATTTCTTGATTTGCTTTTTGTCAACTGAAGTTTTTTTTTAACAAGAGAAAATTCTATTGGCTGTTAAAGGGAAGATGTTCTAGGAAGTGCCAGTGATATAATAAAAAAGGAAAAAAGAATCAATAAAACATGTTAGAGAAATAAAAATCATATATTTTCATTTGCTTTAATGGACTGAAAGCTTAACATGAGTCAGCAGTATGATAAAATGGCCAATAAAGCTAATACATTTGTGGACTGAGTAAAAGAAACAGAGCGTCTAGCAGCATGAAAGTAATAACCATTCTTGATTCTGTCCTAATTTTTGTTTGTTGGGGGGCACCCCAGCTAAGAAAAACTTTGACAAAATTGAAAATATTCAAAAGAAGGTAGCCAACATTGGGCTTTAAGTCCATATCATATGAGGCTGAACATGTTTAGCCAAAAGAGGAGAAGATTAGAAAAAAAATGACAGATACAGCATTTGAAGGGATATCTTGTGGAAGAGGAATTAGGATTATTTTGTATGTCTCTAGAGAACAGACCAAAGACCAATAAGTGGAAGAGATGAAGAGACAAGTTTAGGCTCAATGTCAAGACAGATTTCCTAGCAATTAGAGCTATCCCAACATGCATGTTTTGGAAATTAGCACTTTTCCCTATAATGGGAAGTTCTTAAGTAAATAGTGGTTGAATACTAGTCATGTGTGTTATAATGGGGATTCCCCTTTTTCATTTTTCTTTTACTATGGATTTGACTAACTGACTGCTAAGATTCATTCCATTTGTAACAACCTACATTTCTATGGCTAGGGTAGATGGTGGGCAACTTGGAAGAACTGTGTTAGAACATTAGGTACATCTCCCTGAATTCAAATATAGCCTCAAACATTTACTAACTGTGGGACCCTTGGCAAATTCAACCATGTTCACCTCAGTATCGTTGTTTATAAAATGAGCTGGAGAAGGAAATGGCAAATAAATCTTGTTTCTTTGCTAAGAAAGCTTTAAATGAGGTTATGAAAAGTTGAACACAACTAAAACAACTCAACAACATAGTTCTGTAATTCTATGAAGTGAGTTGTTCAAAATTATACAGTTAGTGTTCAAGTTAAGTCTTCTGAATTCCTAAATTAAGACTGTTGTGGTCATACTCACTTTTAAAGCAAAACTAAACAAAAACGTTGATGTTTTAGATAAAATTGAGATATATATAAAAATACAAGTTTAAGAGAAAGGAAAGCATGGTAGAAATTCTGCTTCTAACATATAATAACTATATGACCAATGTAGAATCACTTAACCTTTCAATAACTCAGGAAACCTTTTAAGAATTTTCATGCTGTGAGTCTTTATATTGATAAGGTCACATACCTGGCCATTCTTTCCCTATCCCTAACCCCACACACAAAAATCAAACTGAAATTTTTAAATTGATTTTTTGAAAAAAATTATAAAAGATATGCTGTTGCTGCTCTTCAGTTGATTTCAATGGTGTCCAACTCTTTGTGATCCCATTTTGATGTTTTCTTGTCAAAGAAGGGGAATGTCATTTCCTTATGCAGCTCATTTTATAAAGGAGAAGATTAAGACTAACAGGGTTTAGTGAATCGCCTAGCGTAACACAGTTATTAAGTACTTGAGCCAAAAATTGAACTCAGGTAGATAAGTCTTCCTAATTCCAGATTCAATATTTTATTTATTGTGCTACCTAGCTACCTTATACTTGATTTAGAGATTAATAAAAAGGTTTATGGTATAGTGAAAAATATCCTAAACTTAGAATTATTGGGATAAGGAGGGGAGGAGCCAAGATGGCGGAGTGAAAAGGTGACTTTCTGCCTCTCCTCCGATCTTCTCTCAAATCAACAATAAAATAAGCCTCTGAACTGATCTTCAAGTCAACGAACTCAGAAATATTTGGGCACAGCTCTCTGGATAACTTCATATCAGGTTAGTCAGACTGGGACAGAGAGATAAATAGAAGACCCCTGTGCAGGCCAGAAGTGAGGGTGGGACTCAGCTCAGCTCATCGTGGAAGAAATTCCAAAGGCCAAACTCCAAATTTCAAACACCTGGAGTTTATCTGAGGCACTTGGGACACTCTGCCCTGATTGGGGACAGGTGTTCTGGCAGACTTGCCTTGTTTAAGGAGTAATTCGCATTTAGTCCTAGCCCCCACTGGCCCAGCACCTTAACTCAACTCGCCTAAGTGCCCCAGGCCAAAGCGTCTTCAGCCGAGTTTTTTTTTTTTTTTTCCCTATCTTAAAGAGATATCCACGCTGTCTAAAAAAAATGAAGAAGCAAAAGAGAGCTCTCACCATAGACAGCTTTTTTAAAGAGAAAGAAACGACCTCAGAGCCAGAGGTTTCTTTAGACAAAAATCCAGAAAAAAACACCAAGGACCATCACTGGTCCCCTTTTCAAAAGGCCTTTCTGGAAGATTGCATAAAGAACCTCAAAACAGAGCTGGAGGATAAATGGGAAAATAAACTGAAATCAGTGCAAGAAGGATACAGTATCTTGCAAGAAGGATATGATGCCCTGCAAAAGAGATATGAAAAAGACACCAATTTATTAAAAAATAAAATTAATAAAGTGGAAAAAGAGTGCAATGAACAAATTGGCCAGTTACAAAAGGAGCTTAAAAAGGTAACTGAAGAGAACAACACTTTAAAAATAAGAATTGAACAAATGCAAGGGAATGACTCAATAAGACTTCAAGAATCAGTCAAACAAAAACAAAAAAAATGAAAAATTATAAGAAAATATGAAATATCTCCTAGGAAAAACAACTGACTTAGAAAATAGATCTAGGAGAGACAATCTAAGGATTATTGGACTTCCTGAAAGCCATGATGAAAAAAAGAATCTAAACACTATCTTCCAGGAAATCCTGAAAGAAAACTGCCCTGAGATTGTAGAATCAAAGGGCAAAATCACCATTGAAAGAATTCACCGATCACCTCCTGAAAGAGACCCCAAAATTAAGACCCCAAGGAATATCGTGGCTAAATTTCAGGACTATAGCACCAAGGAACAGATTCTGCTAGCAGCTGGAAAGAAACAATTCCAATACCAAGGATCAATAATTAGAATCACACAGGATCTCTCACCCTCCACACTGAAGGATTGAAGGGCCTGGAACCAGATATTCCGAAGGGCAAAGGAATTTGGATTACAGCCAAGAATAACCTATCCAGCTAGAATGAGCATTATCCTCCAGGGAAGAAGATGGTCATTCAGTGATATAGGTGAATTTCACCTATTTCTAATGAAAAGACCGGATCTGAACAAAAAATTCGAAACCCAAACACAGAACTCAAGAGATGCATAAAAAGGTAAAAAGGAAAGATCTCTTGAGAACTTTATTTTTAGTAGGGGGATACTCAAAGTTTGGGGGTATAATTAACTAAATATTACTTTGATAATATGAAAAAGAGAACTAAGGGGGAAAAGATTGTCATACTGGGGAAAAGAGGGAAAAAGTGGTAAAATAAGATCTAAAAAAAAAGGAGGTAAAAACAAGGTAAAATCACTTGAAGAGGCAAAGAAAACCTAATATAATTGAGAGGAAGAGGGGAGGGAGATGAGAACTGTGTAAATCTTACTCTCATCAGGTTGGGCTCTAAAAGTGTATATCAGACATTTGATTTCACATAGAAACTTGTCTGTTGCTAGAGGGAAGTGGGAGGGAAAGGAGGAAAAGTAAGGGACAAACTAATAGAAGGGAAAATAGAAGAATCAGGGGAAAGGAGTAAAAACAGGGGGAGGGGAGCTAAAGGGAAGAGTATTGTTTGGGGGAGAGGGTCATGAAAAGCAAAGTACTGAGGTGGGGGGAAGGGAGAAAGGGGAAAAGAAAGGGGAAAACATAACTTGGGTAAATAAGATGGCAGGAAATAAAGAATTACTTATTCTATCTGTGAATGTGAATGGGATGAAGTCTCCCATGAAGCGGAAGCGGATATCAGACTGGATTAAAAACCAGAATCCCACAATGTTGTCTACAAGAAACACATTTAAAACATAGTGACACATATAGGATGAAGGTAAACGGCTGGAGCAGAAAATATTATGCTTCAGGTGAACAAAAAAAAGCAGGGGTAGCAATCCTTATCTCAGATCAAGTAAAAGCCAAGATAGATCTAATCAAAAGAGATAAGGAAGGAAACTATATTTTATTAAAGGGTACCATAGATAATGTATTAATATCTATACTACATATATATGCACCAAGTGCAATAGCACACAAATTCCTAGGGGAGAAATTAAGAGAGATGCAAGAAGAAAGAGACAGCCAAACGATACTAGTGGGGGATCTCAACCTTGCTCTCTCAGAATTAGATAAATCAAACCACAAAATAAACAAGAAAGAAACTAGGGAGATAAACCAATTGTTAGAAAAGTTAGGTATGATAGATCTACGGACAAAGTTGAATGGAGACAGTAGAGAGTTTACTTTTTTCTCAGCAGTCCATGGAACATATACAAAAATTGACCATATATTAGGGCATAAAAACCTTAAAATCAAATGCAGAAAGGCAGAAATAGTAAATACATACTTTTCAGATCATGATGCAATAAAAATCACATGCAATATAAGGCCAGGAGAAAATGAATGAAAAAGTAATTGGAAATTAAATAATCTAATCCTGAAGAATGAATGGGTGAAAGAGCAAATCATAGACACAATCAATAATTTCATCCAGGAGAATGACAATAAGGAGACAATATACCAAAATTTATGGGATATGGCCAAAGCGGTCATAAGGGGCAATTTTATATCTCTAGATGCTTACTTGCATAAAATAGAGAAAGAAAAGATCAATGAATTCGGCTTATTATTAAAAAACTAGAAAAAGAACAAATTCAAAACCCTCAATTAAATACCAAATTGGAAATTCTAAAAGTAAAAGGAGAAATTAATAAAATCGAAAATAAGAAAACTATTGAATTAATAAATAAAACTGAGTTGGTTCTACGAAAAAAAACCAACAAAATAAATAAGCCTTTAGTTAATTTCATAAGAAAAAGGAAAGAGGAAAATCAAATTGTTAGTCTCAAGAATGATAAGGGAGAACTTTCCTCCAATGAAGAGGAAATTAAAGCAATAATTAGGAGTTACTTTGCCCAACTTTATGCCAGTAAGTTTGATAATCTGAATGAAATGGAGGAATATCTACAAAAATATAGATTGCCGAGGTTAACAGAAGAGGATATAAATTACTTAAATAGTCCCATATTAGAAAAAGAAATAGAACAAGCCATTAACCAACTCCCTAAGAAAAAATCTCCAGGGCCAGATGGATTTAAATGTGAATTCTACCAAACATTTAAAGAACAATTGATTCCACTACTACACAAACTATTTGAGAAATTAGGGACAGAAGGTATACTGCCAGAATCATTCTATGAGACCAATATGGTGCTGATAGCTAAACCAGGTAGGGGGAAACCTTAGAAAGAAAACTATAGACCAATTTCCCTAATGAATATTGATGCAAAAATTTTAAATAAGATATTAGCAATGAGATTACAGAAAGTCTTCCCCAGGATAGTACACTATGACCAAGTAGGATATATACCAGGGATGCAGGGCTGGTTCAATATTAGGAAAACTATCAGCATAATTAATTCTATTAATAACCAAATTAACAAAAACCATATGATTATATCCATAGATGCAGAAAAAGCCTTTGACAAAATCCAACACCCATTCCTATTAAAAACACTAGAGATTATAGGAATAAATGGGCTTTTCCTTAAAATGATCAGTAGCATCTATTTAAAACCATCAGCAAGCATCATTTGTAATGGAGACAAACTAAAACCATTCCCAATCCGATCAGGAGTGAAACAAGGCTGCCCACTGTCACCATTACTATGTAATATTGTCTTAGAAATGTTAGCTTTAGCAATAAGAGAAGAAAAAGAGATAAAAGGAATCAGAGTAGGTAATGAAGAAACCAAATTATCACTCTTTGCAGATGACATGATGGTATACTTAGAGAACCCTAGAGACTCAACTAAAAAACTACTTGAAACAATTCACAACTTTAGCAAAGTGGCAGGATTCAAAATTAATCCACATAAATCATCAGCATTTTTATATATTACAAACAAAGTTCAGCAGCAGGAGATACAAAAATAAATTCCATTTCATTTTTTTATAAAGCTTTTTATTTACCAAACATGAGTGACCTTTCAACATTGACCTTTGCAAAAAAAAAAAAAA
>JAJPUD010033386.1:397-11392 GCA_023553655.1 Myrmecobius fasciatus
CTTGGCAGATAAATTCCCAAATATTTTATACTATCAACAGTTATTTTCAATGGAATTTTTTTTGTATCTCTTCCTGCTGAACTTTATTGGTAATATTTAAAAATGCTGATGATTTATATGGATTTATGTTGTATCCTGCAACATTGCTAAAGTTGTGAATTGTTTCTAGTAGTTTTTTAGTTGAGTCTTTGGAGTTCTCTACATATACCATCATGTCATTTGCAAACAGTGATAATTTGGTTTCCTCATTACCTACTCTAATTCTTTTAATCTCTTTTTCTTCTCTTACTGCCCAAGCTAACATTTCTAATACAATATTATATAGTAATGGTGACAGTGGACAGCCTTGTTTCACTCCTGATCTTATTGATAATGGTTCTAGTTTGACTCCATTACATATGATACTTGCTGAAGGTTTTAAGTAGATACTACTAATCATTTTAAGGAAAAGACCATTTATTCCTATACTCTCCAGTGTTTTTAATAAGAATGGGTGTTGGATTTTATCAAAGGCTTTTTCTGCATCTATTGATATAATCATATGGGTTTTGTTAGTTTGGTTATTGATATAATTGATTAAGCTGATCGTTTTCCTCATATTGAACCAGCCCTGCATTCCTGGTATAAATCCTACTTGGTCGTGGTGTATTATCTTGGGGATGACTTTCTGTAATCTCATTGCTAAAATCTTATTTAACATTTTTGCATCAATATTCATTAGGGATATGTGTCTATTTTTTTTTTTCAGTTTTCTCCCTACCTGGTTTAGCTATCAGTACCATATCTGTCTCATAGAAGGAATTTGGTAATACACCTTCTTTCCCTATTTTTTCAAATTGTTTATATAGTTTTGGGATTAATTGTTCTTTGAATGTTTGGTAAAATGCACATGTAAATCCATCTGGCCCCGGATATTTTTTCTTAGGGAGTTGATTAATAGCTTGTTCTATTTCTTTTTCCAAAATGGGGCTATTTAAATAATTTATTTCCTATTCTGTTAACTTTGGCAATCCATATTTTTGTAGATATTCCTCTATTTCATTTACATTATCAAATTTATTGGCATAACTTTGGGCAAAGAAACTCCTAATTATTACTTTAATTTCCTCTTCATTGGAGGAAAGTTCTCCCTTATCATTTTTGAGACTAACAATTTGATTTTCCTCTTTCCTTTTTCTAATCAAATTAATTAAAGGCTTATCTATTTTGTTGGTTTTTTCATAAAACCAACACTTAGTTTGATTTATTAATTCAATAGTTTTCTTATTTTCAATTTTATTGATCTCCCCTTTAATTTTCAGAATTTCCAATTTGGTATTTAATTGAGGATTTTTAATTTGGTCTTTTTCTAGCTTTTTTAATTGTAAGCCAGGTTCATTGATCTTCTATTTTTCTGTTTTATGCCAGTAAGCATCTAGAGATATAAAATCACCCCTTATAACCGCTTTAGCTGTGTCCCACAAATTTTGGTATATTGTCTCATTATTGACATTCTCCTGCACGAAATTTTCGATTGTGTCTATAATTTGCTCTTTCACCCATTCATTCTTCGGGATTAGATTATTTAATTTCTAATTAACCTTCGGTCTATTTTCTCCTGGCCTTATAATACATGTGAGTTTCATTGCATTATGATCTGAGAAGGATGCATTTACTATTTCTGCTTTTCTGCATTTGATTTTGAGGTTTTTATGCTCTCATACATGATCAATTTTCATATAAGTTCCAAGAACCCCTGAGAAAAAGTATACTCCCTTCTATCGCCATTCAATTTCCTCCAGAGATCTATCATACCTAACTTTTCTAGACTTTTGTTTACCTCCCTAACTTCTTTCTTATTGATTTTGTGATTTGATTTATCTAATTCTGAGAGATCAAGGTTGAGATCCCCCACTAGTATAGTATTAATGTCTATTTTTCCTTGCATCTCTGTTAGTTTCTCCTCAGGAATTTGGATGCTATACCACTTGGTGCATATATGTTTAGTATTGATACCACTTCATTGTTTATGGTACCCTTTAGTAAAATATAGTTTCCTTCCTTATCTCTTTTAATTAGATCTGTTGTTGTTTTTACTTGATCCGAGATAAGGTTTGCTACCCCTGCCTTTCTTTGTTCACCTGAAGCATAGAAGATTCTTCTCCAGCCCTTTACCTTCACTCTGTATTTATCTCTATGTTTTAGATGTGTTTCTTGTAAAGAACATATTGTAGGATTCTGGCTTTTAATCCAGTTTGCTACCCGCTTCCATTTTATGGGAGAGTTCATCCCATTCACATTCACAGTTAAAATAACTATATCTGTAATCCCTGCCATCTTATTTACCCAGAGTTATCATTTCCTCTTCTCTTTCCCCTCTCTCCCTGCCCCTCTCCCCTGTACTTTATTTTTGATGACCACGACCCACCAATAGTCCTCCCCCATTTAGAATCCCTCCCTCCCTTTATATCTTTCCCCTAATCCTTCTATTAGTTTATCCCTTTCCTTTCCTCCTTTCCCTCCCACCTTCCCACAAGGAGGGTCAGGCCTTTCTTTGAATACAAATGTGTCTGATATACTCTCTTAGAATCCAATCTAATCAGAGTAAGGTTTACACAATACTCATCACCCTCCCTTCTTTCCCTCAATTATATTAGATCTTCTAAGTCTCTTTATGAGATTTTGACTTATTTTACCTCCTTTATTTTTACTTTATTTTGCCTCCTCCCCACCCATTTTTTTTCAGTATGATATCCCTTCCACCCCTAATTTTCTTTCTATTATTATCAAAGAAAAATCGAATTATACCCCATTCTTTAAGGATACTTATAGTACACATATGGTTGTCAAGAGTTCTTTCCTTTTCACCTTTTTATGCTTCTCTTGAGTTCTCTATTTGGAGGTCAAATTTTTTGTTCAGATCAGGTCTTTTCATTAGAAATAGGTGAAATTCTCCTGTATCATTTAATGACCATCTTCTTCCCTGAAAGATGATGCTCATTCTTGCTGGATAACTTTTTCTTGGCTACAATCTAAGTTCTTTTGCCTTTCAGAATATCGGATTCCAGGCCCTTCCATCCTTTAATGTGGAAGCTGACAGATCTTGTGTAATTCTAATTACAGTTCCTCGGTATTTGAACTGTTTCTTTCTAGCTGCTTCTAATATTTTTTCGCTGGTGCAATAGTCCTGAAATTTGGCCACGATATTCTTTGGGGTTTTAATTTTGGGATCTCTTTCAGGAGGTGATACATGAATTCTTTCGATACCAATTTTGCCTTCTGATTCTAAAACATCAGGGCAATTCTCTTTCATGATTTCCTGGAAGATAGCATCCAGGTTCTTTTTTTCATCATGGCCTTCAGGGAGTCTGACAATCCTTAGATTGCCTCTCCTGGATGTGTTTTCCAAGTCAGTTGTTTTTCCTAGGAGATATTTCATATTTCTTCTATTTTTTCATTTTTTTTGTTTTTGTTTGACTGATTCTTGAAGTCTTATTGAGTCATTTACTTCAATTTGTTCAATTTTAATTTTTAAAGTATTATTTTCTTCAGTTATCTTTTTTAGCTCCTTTTGTAGCTGGCTAATTGAATTTCTTCATTCAATGCATTCTTTTTCCATTTTGCCAATTTTATTTTTCAGTCAATTATTGTCTTTTTCCAGTTCACCATTTTTGTTTTTCAGTGAATTGTTGTCTTTTTCCAATTCGCCATTTTTATTTTCCAGTGAATTGGTGATTTTTTTCCAATTCACCAATTCTGTTTTTCAGTGAATTTTTTTCTTTTCCAATTCATCAGTCCTATTTTACAGTTTTTGATATCTCTGTTGCCCTCATTTCAATTTATTTCCCCATTCTTCTTTTAGCTCTCTTTTGAGATTCTTTATGCAATCTTCCAGGTAAGACTTCTGAAAGGGAGACCAGCATAAGTCCCCCTTTATGACTTCATCTGGGATTGTTTTCAGAATCTCAGGATCTGGGGACTGCTTTACTTTTTCTCTATAGAAGCTGTCTATGGTGAGAGCTCTTTTCTGCTTCTTACTCATGGCTTTGAGCTGAGGTATCAGTCACCAGCAGGGAATACTGCCACAGTTTTAATTTGCTCTGGGGCAGTTTGCCGAGTTGACTTCCGTTCTGAGGCTTGTTGGGCTAGATTTGCACTAGGAGCACGTTTTCAGCTGCTCTCAATCCACCTTTTACCAAAAGTAGATCTGCCAAAGCACCTGCCTGCAAGCAGAGCAAAGTGGCTCAGGTGTCTCCCAGGGGCTTCCTGGGTGCCTAAAATCCGCCCCTCTATTGAAGCCCTGTTTTCCACCCTGGCTGGCGTCTGTTCGAGACCATGAGCCGATTCCACTGAAGTTAACGTTCTCCGGAGTTTTTTCAAAATAGATTGTTGATAGAAGTGAGTTGTATTCCAAGTGTTTGGTGGAGTCCTCACTCCAAAACCAGTTCGGAGGCTCAATTTGTCTGGGTCTGAGGGAAGGTCTCAGGAGCTCACAGAGAACACTGTCTGCAGTTCACCATTTTGGCTCTGCCTTCCCAAAGCTAACATTTTTAAGACAATATTAAATAATAATGGTGACAGTGGGCAAAATTGTTTCACTCCTCATCTTATTGGGAATAGTTCTATTTTGACTCCATTACATATGATGCTTGTTGATGTTTTTAAGTAGATACTACTGATCATTTTAAGGAAAAGTCCATTTATTCCTATACTCTCTAGTTTTTTTTAATAGGAAAGGGTTTTGGATTTTATGAAATGTTTTTTTCTGCATCTATTCAGATAATCATATGGTTTTTGTTAAGTTGGTTATTAATATAATTGATTAGGCTAATAGTTTTCCTAATATTGAATCAGCCCTGCATTCCTGGTATAAATCCTACTTGGTCATGGTGTATTATCCTGGGGATAATTTTCTGTAATCTCATT
Source organism: Myrmecobius fasciatus (assembly GCA_023553655.1). Lineage (NCBI taxonomy): Eukaryota > Metazoa > Chordata > Mammalia > Dasyuromorphia > Myrmecobiidae > Myrmecobius > Myrmecobius fasciatus. The sequence goes on from JAJPUD010033386.1 coordinate 5,303, forward strand.
TCTAAAATCTTATTTAAAATTTTTGCATCGATATTCATTAGGGAAATTGGTCTATAGTTTTCTTTCTCTGTTTTCTGCCTGTCTGGTTTAGCTATTAGCACCATATCTGTATCATAGAAGGAATTTTGTAGTACACCTTCTTCCAATATTTTTTCAAATAGTTTATATAGTATGTGAAATATTTGTTCTTTGAATGTTTGGTAGAATTCACATGTAAATCCATCTGGCCCTGGAGATTTTTTCTTAGGGAGTTGATTAATAGCTTGTTCTATTTTTTCTCTAAAATGGGGTTATTTAAATAATTTATTTCATCTTCTGCTAACCTGGGCAGTCTATATGTTTGTAGATATTCCTCCATTTCATTTAGATTATCAAATTTATTGGCATAAAGTTGGGCAAAGTAATTACTAATTATTACTCTAATTTCCTCTTCATTGGAGGAAAGTTCTCCCTTATCATTTTTGAGACTAACAATTTGATTTTCCTCTTTCCTCTTCCCAATCAAATTAACTAAAAGCTTATCTATTTTGTTTTTTTCATAAAACCAACTCTTCATTTCATTTATTAATTCAACAGTTTTCTTGTAGATAGGGATTTTTCTTGCATAACTTCTCAAGCATTTCAACATTATTAATATGTAGTGGACTTCCTGCCATCTAGGGGAGGGGAGGGGACTGGGGGTCAAATTTGTAATGGAAAGCTTTGTAAAGATCAGTGTTGGGGAACTACCCATATATATGTTATACAAATAAAAAGCTTTAATAAAAAATGTTAAAAAAATTAATTCAACAGTTTTCTTAGTTTCACTTTTAATCTCACCTTTTATTTTCAGAATTTCCAATTTGGTATTTAATTGAGGGTTTTTAATTTGCTCTTTTTTCTAGCTTTTTTAAATTGTATTCCCAAGTCATTGATCTTCTCTTTCTCTATGTTATGCAATTAAGCATCTAGAGATATAAAATTACCCCTTATTACCGCTTTGGCCATATCCCACAAATTTTGGTATGTTTTCATTTGGTATTGTTATTATCCTGGATGAAATTATCGATTGTGTCTATAATTTGCTCTTTCACCCATTCATTCTTCATATATTATATGTCAGTTTTATTGCATCATGATCTGAAAAGGATGCATTTACTATTTCTGCTTTTCTGCATTTGATTTTGAGGTTTTTTTGCACTAACACATGATCAATTTTCATATAAGTTCCATGAACCCCTGAGAAAAAAGTATATTCCCTTCTATCACCATTCAATTTCCTCCAGATATCTATCATACCTAACTTTTCTAGCCTTTTGTTTACCTCCCTAACTTCTTTCTTATTGATTTTATAATTTGATTTATCTAATTCTGAGAGAGCAAGTTTGAGATCCCACACTAGTATAGTTTTACTGTCTATTTCTCCTTCCATCTCTGCTAGTTTCTCCTCTAGGAATTTGGATGCAATACCACTTGGTGCTTACATGTTTAGTGTTGATACCACTTTATTGTCTATGGTACCCTTTAGTAAAATATGGTTTCCTTCCTTATCTCTTTTAATTAGATCTATTTTTGCTTTTATTTGATCTGAGATAAGTATTGCTATCCCTGCCTTTCTTTGTTCACCCGAAACATAAAAGATTCTGCTCCAGCCCTTTACCTTCACTCTGCATGTATCTCTATGTTTTAGATGTTTCTTGTAAATAACATATTGTAGGATTCTTTCTTTTAATCCAGTCTGCTATCTGCTTCTGTTATATGGGAGAGTTCATCCTATTCACATTTACAGTTAAAATAACAGATTATTTCCTGCCATCTTATTTACCCAAAGTTATGTCTTTCTCTTCCCTTTCCCCTTTCTCCCTTCCTCCCTTCCCAGTATTTTTTTTGATGTCCACCTCCCTCTAATAATCTTCCCCCTTTAGAACCCCAACCTCTTTTTTATACCTTTCTCTTAATCCTTCTATTAGTCTATCCCCTTCTTTTCCTCCTTTCCCTCCCATAAAGAGGGCCAAGTTTTTCTTTGAAGCCAAATGTGTCTGATATACTCTTTTAGAGCCCAATCTAATGAGAGTAATATTTACACAATACTCATCATCCTCCCTTCTTTCACTCAATTATTTTAGATTTTCTATGTCTCTTCATAGGCTTTTGCCTTATTTTACCTCCTTTCACCTTTTTTGCAGTATGATATCCCTTCCACCTCTAATTTCTTTTCCATTATTATATAAGTAAAATCCAATTATACCCCCTTTCTTTAAGGATACCTATAGTAGAAATATAGTTCTCAAGAGTTCTTTCCTATTTACCTTTCTATGCTTCTCTTGAGTTCTGTTTTTGGAGGTCAAATTGTTTGTTCAGATCTGGTCTTTTCATTAGAAATAGGTGAAGTTCTCCTGTATCACTGACTGACCATCTTCTTCCCTGGAAGATAATGCTCATTCTAGCTGAATAACTTATTCTTGGCTGTAATCCACATTCTTTTGCTTTTCAGAATATTTGATTCCAGTCTCTTCGATCTTTTAATGTGGAAGCTGACAGATCTTGTGTAATTCTAATTACAGTTCCTCTGTATTTGAATTGTTTCTTTCTAGCTGCTTCTAATATTTTTTCGTTGGTGCAATAGTCCTGAAATTTGGCCATGATATTCTTTGGGGTTTTAATTTTGGGATCATTTTCAGGAGGTGATACGTGAATTCTTTCGATACCAATTTTGCCTTCTGATTCTAAAACATCAGGGCAATTTTCTTTCATGATTTCTTGGAAGATAGCCTCAAGATTCATTTTTTTTCACCATGGCTTTCAGGGGGTCTAATAATCCTTAGATTGTCTCTCCTCAATCTGTTTTCCAAGTCAGTTGTTTTTCCTATGAGATATTTCATATTTCTTCTATTTTTTTCAATTTTTTTTTGTTTTTGTTTGACTGATTCTTGAAGTCTTATTGAATCATTCACTTCTATTTGTTCAGTTTTAATTTTTAAAGTATTATTTCCTTCAGTTATCTTTTTTAGCTCCTTTTGTAACTGGCCAACTGAATTTTTTGGTTCATTGCATTCTTTTTCCATTTTGACAATTTTGTTTTTCAGTGAATTGTTGTCTTTTTCCAATTCACCATTTTTATTTTCCAGTGAATTTATGATTTTTTTCCATTTCACCAATTTTGTTTTTCAATTTTTCACCTCTCTTTTGCAGGACATTATATCTTTCTTGCACTGATCTCAATTCATTTCCCCATTTTTCTTCTTGTTCTCTTTTGAGATTCTTTATGCAATCTTCCAGGTAAGCCTTGTGAAATGGGGACCAGCTCATGTCCACCTTTGTGGCTTCCTCTGGGGTTACTTTCCCTTTAGGAACTTCAGAATCTGGGGTCTGCTCTTCTTTCTCTCTGTAAAAGCTGTCTATGATGAGAGTTCTCTTCTGCTTTTTACACATGTTTTTGAGTGTGAGATCTGATTCAAGCAGGAGATTCCTCAGTTGTTTCAATTATCCCTGGGTCAGTTTGCAGAGTTGATTTCTGGTGTGGGGCTTGTCGGGATAGATCTGTACTAGCACCAAGCTTTCAGCTGGTCTCAATCCACTTTTTACCAAAGGCAGATTTGCCAAAGCACCTGCCCACAAGCAGAGCAAAGCGGCCCAAAAGTCTCCCAGGGATTTCCTGGACGCCTAAAATCTGCTGCTCCATCCCAGATCTGGTCTTCCACTTTGGCTGCGTGCTGGCATCTGAGTGTGGCAAGCAGCTCGAACCCCCGCCGGCTTGAAACTGACCTGCTCCAGAGTTCTTCCAAAGTAGATTTTTAATAGAAGTGTGTTGTACTCCAAGTGTTTGATGGCGCCCTCACTCCAGAACCAGTTCAGAGGCTTAATTTTTCTGGCTCCGAGGGAAGATCTGAGGAGCTCACAGAGAATGATGTCTGCAGATCACCATCTTGGCTCCACCGCCAAATTTTTTTCTTTTTTTAAAATTTATTTAATATAATGCTTTTTATTTACAAAACATATGAGTGATTTTTCTACATTGACCTTTGCAAAAAACTTTTTTTTCCCAAGCTTTTCCCCTCCTTCCCCCCACCCCTTACCCCTAGATGACAGGTAATCTAATACATGCTAAATAGGATAAATTATATCACAAATACAGTACATGTATACATATCTATACAGTTATCTTACTGCACAAGAAACATCAGATCTAGAAAGAGAAGAAAAAAAAAAACAACCTAAGAAGGAAAGCAAAATGCATGTAAATATTCATAGAAAGCATTAAAATGCTGTGTTGTGGTTCACACTCAGTTCCCACAGGCCTCTCTCTGGATGCATATGACTATCTTCATTGCTGAACAACTGGTTTGTATAATATCATTGTCAAAGCGAACCATGTCCATCAAAATTTATCATCGTATAGTCTTATTGCTGTGTATAATGTTCTCCTGGTTCTGCTGATTTCATTCAGCATCAGTTCATGCAAGTCTCTCTAGGTTTCTCTGAAATCATCCTGCCAGTTGTTTCTTACAGAACAATAATATTCCATAACATTCATATAACATAATTTATTTAGCCATTCTCCAATTGATGGGCATCCTTTCAATTTCCAGTTTCTTGCCACTACAAAAAGGGCTGCCACAAACATTTTTGCACATGTGGGTACCAATCCCTTCTTTAAAATCTCTTTGGGATATAGGCCCAGTAGAAACACTGCTGGGTCAAATGGTATGCACAGTTTGATAACTTTTTGAGTATACTTCCAAATTTTTCTCCAGAATGGTTGGATCCGTTCACAGTTCCACCAACAATGTATCAGTGTACCAGTTTTCCCACATCCCCTCCAACAGTTATCATTATCATTTCCTGTCATTTTAGCCAATCTGACAGGTGTGTAGTGGTATCTCAGTGTTGTCTTCATTTGCATTTCTCCGATCAATAGTGATTTGGAGCACCTTTTCATGTGACCAGAAATAGTTTCAATTTCTTCTTCTGAAAATTGTCTGTTCATATCTTTTGACCATTTATCCATTGGAGAATGGCTTATATTCTTATATATTTGAGTCAATTCTCGATACATTTTAGAAATGAGGCCTTTGTCAGAACCTCTGGATGTAAAAATATTTTCCCAGTTTACTGCTGCCCTTCTAATCTTGTCTTCATTCATTTTCTTTGTACAAAAACTTTTTAACTTGATATAGTCAAACTTATCTATTTTGTGATTAATGATGACCTCTAGTTCTTCTTTGGTCACAAATTCCTTCCCCCTCCACAAGTCTGAAAGGTAAACCATCCTACATTGTTCTAATTTGTTTATATCATTCTTTATGCCTAGATCATGAATCCATTTTGACCTTATCTTGGTATATGGTGTTAGGTGTGGGTCAATGCCTAATTTCTTCCATACTAGTTTCCAATTATCCCAGCAGTTTTTGTCAAATAGTGAGTTTTTATCCCCCAAACTGGGGTCTTTGGGTTTATCAAACACTAGATTACTATTGTCATTGAGTATTTTGTCCTGTGAACCTAACCTTTTCCAATGATCCACTACTCTATTTTTTATCCAGTACCGAATGGTTTTGGTGACCACTGCTTTATAATATAGTTTTAGATCTGGTGCAGCTAGGCCACCCTCATTTGCATTTTTTTCATTAATTCCCTCGAAATTCTTGACCTTTTGTTTTTTTTAGATGAATTTTGTTGTTATTTTTTCTAGGTCAGTTAAATAATCTCTTGGGAGTTGGATTGGTAAAGCACTAAATAGATAGATTAGTCTAGGTAGTATTGCCATCTTTATCATATTCACTCGACCTATCCAAGAGCACTTGATGTTTTTCCAATTGTTTAGATCTGACTTTATTTGTGTGGAGAGTGTTTTGTTGTTTTGCTCATATAGATCCTGACTTTCCCTTGGCAGATATATTCCCAAATATTTTATACTATCGATAGTTATTTTGAATGGAATTTCTCTTTGTATCTCTTGCTGTTGCATTTTGTTGGTGATGTATAAAAATGCTGATGATTTATGTGGATTTATTTTGTATCCTGCAACTTTCCTAAAGTTGTGGATTTATTCTCACATTTTTTAGTTGATTCTCTAGGGTTCTCTAAGTAGACCATCATATCATCTGCAAA
>JAJPUD010033387.1:0-11391 GCA_023553655.1 Myrmecobius fasciatus
TTTTCTTCAGTTACCTTTTTAAGTTCCTTTTGTAACTGGCCAATTTGTTCACTGCACTCTTTTTCCACTTCACTAATTTTATTTTTTAATAAATTGGTGTCTTTTTCATATCTCTTTTGCAGAGCATCATATCCTTCTTGCAAGATACTGTATCCTTCTTGCACTGATTTCAGTTTATTTTCCCATTTATCCTCCAGCTCTCTTTTGAGGTTCTTTATGCAGTCTTCCAGAAAGGCCTTTTGAAACGGGGACCAGTGATGGTCTTTGCTGTTTTTTTCTGGATTTTTGTCTAAAGAAACCTCTGTATCTGAGGTAGTTTCTTTGCCTTGATAAAAGCTGTCTATGGTGAGAGCTCTCTTTTGCTTCTTCATCATTTTTTTTTTAGACAGAGTGGATATCTCTTTAAGGTAGGGGAAAAAAAAAAACCTTGGCTGAAGACGCTTTGCCCTGGTGCACTTCGGCGAGTTGACTTAAGGTGCTGGGCCGGTGGGGGCTAGGACTAAGTCCGAATTACTCCTTAAACAAGGCAAGTCTGCCAGAATACCTGCCCCCAATCAGGGCAGAGTGTCCCGAGTGCCTCAGATAAACTCCAGGTGTTTGGAATTTGGAGTTTGGAGTTTGGAATTTCTTCCAAGATGAGCTGAGCTGAGTCCCACCCTCACTTCCGGCCTGCACAGGGGTCGTCTATTTATCTCTCTGTCCGAGTCCGACTAACCTGATATGAAGTTCTCCAGAGAGCCATGCCCAAATATTTCTGAGTTCGTTGACTTGAAGATCAGTTCAGAGGCTTATTTTATTGTTGATTTGAGAGAAAATCGGAGGAGAGGCAGAAAGTCACCTTTTTACTCCGCCATCTTGGCTCCGCCCCCCCTCTTTATCTGACTTTTGAAGCCCTTCATAATGATGTTCTTCTTTGCCCATAAATTTATTTTCCACTGCTCTCCAATAGCTACTCTGCTTTGGTTAGGTCAAGTCTTTTTTTGTTTGTTTGTTTTTTGTTTGTTTTTGGTCTGGACCTGTGAAGTAGGGGACTTCCAATTTTAATTAGGACATATTTGTTTGATTATTTTCTCTCCCATTAGATTGTGAACTCGAGGACAGGATCTGTCTTTGGATTCTTTTTGTATCCCCAGCACTTAGCACAGTGCCTGGCATAAAGTAGACATCTAATAGATGTTTATTGATTGACTGACTGACTGATTGATAGTAGTGATGGCAGGATGTGAGAAATGAGAAATTGTCTTTCCTGCAAAGTCAGTATGCTCTGTGAGATGCTGGCCATTAATGGAATTTAGAGTATATCAGCAAATGGTAAAATTGTCCTAATTCTCTTGTTACAAAATATTTTATGAATTACAAAGAACAAGAAAGACCTTAAAGAAGAAATAGAAGAAATTCACCCTGCTCTTTTGCATAAGTATGAGTGCTATGAGTGTCATTTCATAGATTTTCAAATATTTTCATAATAAGTTTTACTTATTTGTAATTTTTTAAAAAAAATTGTTATTTATGATGGCTATTTGGGATAAGGGAAGATAGGAATTTTGGGGGAAATGTCAATGATATAAAATGAAAAGTTGTCAATACAATGTATTAAAAAAAAAAAACATTCTGAATGGCAAGACTCATTTTCCTGAGTTCAAATCAGGCCTTAGACTCTACTAGTTGTTGAAACTTAGTGACATAAGTTTTACTTAACCCTATATACTTCAATTTCCTCAACTATAAAATAGAGATGAAAAGGGCAAATCACTCCAGAATCTCTCCCACAAAAACCCCAAATGGAGTCATGAAGATTAGACACAACTGAAAAATGACTGAACCACAATAACATATAAGATGGCTCTCTGGGAAAAGGAAGAGGGATACATGGAAAATCTGTGACATAAAAACAAGATCTAATATGTATATATATATATGTATATATATATATTATATGGAACACTTTCTGAATTTATTTTCCTAGTAAACAAATTCTTCCAGTATGCAGAAGCAAGGGGGCAGGAGAAATGGGCAGAAGGCAAGGAGAAGAAAGATGGAACTTTACTTATTATTCAATGGCAGTGAAATTTAGGGACAAAACATTGCTTCAGCTTGCTCAAGGTTTAAAGAATTTACTGAGGGCATTGATCATCAATGAGATGCTATTATTCTGGGATAGATTTTTTATAATAGGATAAGCTCAGTAATGCTTCATAAAAGTCTTAGGAAATTAATATTTGCTGCCATGTCTCAACTTGTATTTTCTATAGCCAGAACTGAGCACAATAGGTATAATTTTCAGAAGGATATCATGGTATGGCATATAAAAAGCAGGCCTTAAAGCCATTAAGGCTTGAATTCAAGTATCATACCTAACACAGACTGATTGTATAATTGTAGGCAAGTGACTTAAACTTTAGATAATCTAGGCCAGAAGTGTGCAAACACTTGGCCAATACATGCTGCCTACAATACTCACTAATGTATTCCTGAGCCAGATTAAAATGTAATTGGGAAATATTTACCAACAGAAATCAAATACAAATAACACATAGATGTCTTATTTTAAAATTGTATGTATCTGGCTGGGATCTTTTCTATGGGTTTGTTGTTGCTATGGCTTTGAGGTTGGCTTTTTGATTGCTATGACATGTTATCCTCCTGAAAATTATTCCCATTGTGCTCAGTTCTGGCTATAGAAATGCCTTGTAGTTACTTCTTTTATTTTATTTATTTTATTTTCCCCCCTGAGGCAATTGAGGTTAAGTGACTTGCCCAGGGTCACACAGCTAGGGAATGTTAAGTGTCTGAGGCCAGATTTGAACTCAGGTCCTCCTGACTTCAGGGCTGGTGCTCTATCCACTGCACCACCTAGCTGCCCCTGTAGTACTTCTTATTGTAGAAAAAATATGCATTGGGGAGCAGACTGCATTAGATGATTTCAGTGATTTTTCAATATTTAAGTACAGTGTTTGTCACATACTAGGTATTTAATAAATGTATATTGATTAACTGGTAATATCATTGAGATTTCATTTGATGAGAGTGATGACTTAGAATATGATTTTAAAGAGTTATAAGATCCCAGAGTCACAAATCAAGAATAGGAAGAATCCTCAAAAGCCATTTAGTCTAATTTCCTCATTTCCCTTGGAGCCAGAGGGGTTAAATGATTTGTCCAAAGTCATCCATAATCATCAGAAGCTGGATTGGAATCTAGATAGGAAGTATGGTTTAGTAGATAAATAGTCAAGAGGCCTTAGGTTCAAATCTTTCTGTGACTTACTAGCTTTGTGACACTGGGCAACTCATTTAACCCATTTGGACCTCAATTTTCTTGTCTGTAAAATGGCAGAAGGATTAGATTTGATTATCTCTAAGGTCATTTCTAGCTCAAAAGCTCATTATTCCAAGTTCAATACTCTTTGCACTATATGCTACTGGTTATATCTTATTTAATCCTAACACATTAGATAAAGGCCTGGGGTGGGCTGTGTGAGGAAAAGAAGCAGAATAGCATAATATATTAAATAGTTGCATACTCATTCAAAGGAACCTAGGAAACCAAGAGAAAGATATTTTCATGGGAATAAAATAACATGGGCTACTGGGACAGGAGAACATAGATGAGGAGTTTACCAACCCTCACAAACTGGGCATGGATGCATGATGTCATAGGAAACATCAATCATTGAGACACCACTTGGAGTTTCTCTGTCTTTCTCTCTCCCTCTGCCCCCTCCAAAGTAGCTAATAAATTTTTGGCTTTCTTAATGATAATTTCATTTTTTAAGAAGTGGAGAAAGTAACAAAAAGAACTTTTCTGAACCTGATTTTGACCAGTGAGGAGTGATGGATTACTGAAGCAGAAATGATGAGACCCTTGGTGGAAAGTGACCACTTCATTTTAGAGTTTGTTATAGGGGAGGAGAGAAAGGCCAGCAGTGTGACATGCACCTTAGATTTGTGAAGAAGAAATTTTATAGAATCAGGATTCAGAGAAAGAATGGGGAGGCTCCTGTGGCCTAAATTTGTACAAGGAAATTGATCTCAAGAGAGCTGGGAAGTTCTCAGAAATGAAATTCTGAAGACACACACAGAAAAAAAGTCTAACGAGGTAGAAAAGGAGGAGCAGTTTAACGGGATTGGTATGGAGGCCTAGGGGATTTATATGACAACTCTTATTTTTTTTTTTGCGATGTTATAGTATAAAAGCAAAGCAAGGTTACTATGGATGAATAAAAAATTCCATTCCAACAAAACTGACAATTCACAGAGAGTATGGGTTTATACAAAAGTGTAAAATGCCCAGACTTAGAGAATACAAGTGCAAAGGAATTGGTGGGGCCAGCTAAATGATGTAGTGAACCTGAGTTCAAATCTTGCTTCAATGCAGTGTGACTCTTGGTACATCAATTAATCTCTTTCTGCCTCAATTTTTTCAACTGTAGAATGGGAATCATAATAGCATTTATCTCAGAGTTGCTATGGGGATCAAAAGTGCTTAGCAAGATGCTTGGAATATAATAGGTATATAATAAATGCTTATTCTCTTCCTCCCCAATCCTTTATCCTTCATCCATCCCAGAATGTAATTGTGGGAAGTAAAAGGCAGACAACAGAGATGTTCAACTGAAAAGCTGAGGACATCACTACAATAAGTTTCTCTTTGAATGAATTAGAAGGAAGATTTGGTCTCTGTTTGACCCAGAAGTTGGCCCTTTCCCATTAGCCCTTAAAAGACAGTTGAACAGTTTGAGAATTTTTATCAGTTTGAAGCAGTTAAGGATGAAAGTGGCTTTATAGATCATTCCCCTTGGCCTTCTACTGAGTGGAGAGTGGGAGGACATCTTCTTCTCTTCCTCCCTTATTAGTCCTGCCATCTAGCAATGGTGACTTACTGGAAGTTAACTTATTCCATGTTTTTGGTGTTCATTAGTTTAAGAGGTTTCATGGCCCAATGAAATACACCCAGCAGGAAGCAGTGACACACACTCTATGGAGATACAAATACAAAGAGGATCTCAGTGAGTGTTCTACTACTGTGTTCATGAATATTGAAATTTCTTTATCAGATCATAATTTTTTACCATTCTGTCTTTCCCTATGATTTACAGTCACTAACTCTATTCTCTGTCCTCACTTTGCCCTCTAATACTTTTACCTCTCAATACTTTCTCAGGACTTCATCTCTTTTCTTGAGTTTTTCCTATAAATACTTACCTACCTATTCAACTCCCAACCCTGAATTACTCCCAACATCCCTTCCTTTGCTCCTTTCATATGCTACTGAATAGAGCTGAAGGAAATCTTGAAACTGATTCTGTCCACAAATTTTTAAATTTAATTTCAGCTAAGTCCTCAGTACAGCAATGCCATCCTTACACCCTTCTATAATTACCTATCCCATCTGCCACAGTGGCTGTTTCAAATGTCATTCCTCAAGCTTCCTGTGGTACCTCCTACCTCATCTTCTTACTGAGGAATTGTCCTCATACTTCATCCAAAAAATTGAGGGCATTTGCTAAGAGCTTCCTCTTTTCCCATTCTCCTTTTCTCATACCCCTTTGACACTGTACCCTATTATTTCTTCCATTCTAATCCCTGATAAAGTGGTAACCCTTCTCCTTGCCAAGTCTATTTCCTCTATATCTCCTCTTGATGCCATCTCCTACTTGTGCTACTGATTGCCTTTGTTGTCATACCCATCCTTTTTCTTATCTTCTACTTCCATATTTGTGGGACTCTTTCCTGATAACCTAAAACATATTGATACTTCTATAACCTTAAAATGCTACAACTGATCCTACTGTCTTTGTTAGCTATTATCTTATATCTTTCCTAACCCTCTTGAAAAAGCCATTTGTGCTGGGTTCTTCCACTTCCTCTCCTGTAACTTTATTCTAAATGCTTCATAATCTGGCGTCTGACCTCATCATTTAAATGAAACTGCCCCCTTCAAAGTTAATCATGATATCTTAGTTACCAAACCTAAAATGGTCTTTCCTATATTTTCATGCTTTTTGACCTCTGCAGTATTCGACACTATCATCTCCTGCAGTATACTCTCTTCTGTGTTTTTGTGACATTGCCTCTCCAGTCTCCTCCTACCTGTATGATCATTCATCATTCTCATTCCTGCCACATGAATTAACTGTGGATGTTCCCAAAAGTTCTGTCCTTTTATCTTTTTGCTGAATACTATCTCACTCATTGATTCCCATGTGTTCAGTGATTATATTCAGATCATCCCCAAATCCGTTCCTTTCTCTTAACCAAGGTCAGTCCCTTTATAAGGGATCTTATCCCCTCCCATCTCCAGCAAATTGCCTTCATCATCACCAAATTCCTTAAGGATATTTCAACCTGGATGTCCCCAAAGCATTTGAAGTACAACATGTCCAAAACAATTCCTTGTAAAAATTTACCCCTTCTCACTTTCAAATTGTTCTACTATTGTCAATACCAACACTATACTTCCACTTACCCAACTTTGTAACCTCAGTTTCTTCCTCAACTTCTCACTTGCATTAAAAATGTATCTTGGGATACACAGTGTCTGGTGTATAGTAAAGGCTTAATAAATCACTTATTGACTATCTGTATCCTCATCTATTCTCTTTATTACAGGTTATGGCTTGTCTCAATCTCTTTTCTCTCTCTTCCTTTGGTTCTTCCAAACTGTCACTTCAAGATTCTTTCTTTTTACCTCTCTTACTTTAAAGTCCATTATATTTTAATTTTCCAACCAATCTATATCCAATGACTATTATAAAATGATCAGGGTGCTGGACTATGTCAGAAAGACCTGGAATTCAATCTTACCTCTGTACTAATCTAGGCAAATCGTTTAGTTTATCAGACCTCAGTTTCTTCCTCTGCAAATGGGGATGAGTAGGTTGGATCTGACCTCTAACGTCTCTTTCACCCCTAAATCCAGAATCCTTTTCTTCTTAGTCTGATAAAATATAAACTCTTTGAGAATAGAGACTGTTTAATTTTTGTCTTTCTATCCCCAACTCCTACTACAATGTTTCAAATATAGTAGGTGCTCAACAAATGTTTACTGAGTGGATGTATGAATGAAGTTAGTATTAGAAAAGAAAGTGATTATAAATCAATATGAATAAAAAGTACTCTGAGAGAACAATTGATTGATGTTAGACTTTGAGAGCACCAAATAACAATTTTTAAAATGAAATAGATTTTTAAAAAATTTTAAATTACAGGGAAAGATTTGTTATTGATGTGAAATTTATATTTGAGTCAGCTGTATGTGTAAAAATCAAACTACTGACTTGTCACAACACTGCTCAGAATTAGCAAGAATCAAGGAGAATAATAATGAGGAAAAAGACACTGGGCAGTTCACACAACTGAGTTCTGAAGTATTGAGCAATCAGCATTGAGAAATGGGAAATGGACATCAGAAATCATGTTAACCACTGATTGTGGTAATTTTAAATAGTGACAACTTACTGTAAAATAACAACAGAATAAGAGGACCAAAAAAACCCAGAAAGTGACTTAATCAGGAAATACTTGATTTATTTGCCAAGCAGAGGGAGATGATACTCAACTGAAATATTAGGATAGAAATAAACTTGTTTGTAAAATATTACAAAGAAGTTTGATCAATGATTATGAGCAGTATTGTTTCATGAAGTGGAAAGAAACAGTAAAAATCAAGCCAGTTTAAAGAAAGCTTGGCAAGAGATCCAGCTAAACAAAATGATTCCAAGAACATTTCAGGTTGAAATTGGAAGGAGGACTACAAATAGAAGAAAAATAAAAGAGATCTGTAAAGATCAGTAGAGCAAATTGATTTCAAATTTGGACTCAGGAATACAAATTTTTTCTTACTTCAAACCCAGCACTCTTATCCACTGTACCACTTAACTTCCCAGTTCTTCAAATCCTTCAGACTTAAACCCAAGGTCACACTTGTAGTGATGCAGATCACGTCATCTGTTCCTATCCAATCCAATTTTGTCCATGTCTTCAAGTAAGTCATTCATAGAGGCTGAATATTCTGAAGGCCTTTCTTGCTTTCTGTTACCATTTAGAAAGTACCAGCAGAGTATTGTAGCAGTCTACCAGCCATATCTACTCCTAAATACATTGCCAGTAAGCCTCTCTTCCTTCTATACATATCCTTGATGACATCCCTTCTTTTCTTAGAAGATACTCTCATGGGTTTTATTTTGCAATCTGCTCAAACCATGATACACCTCTCCGTTATCTGCTGTGTGATACCCATTTTTAACTCTTTAGAAACTGTGGTATTCTATGCTTCACAATACCAGACAATTATTGGTATTAAAAACCAGAAGGGGGAAGCTTTATGCCATTAAAAAGTAGTACAATTTCCAAAAGACAATCCAACCAACCCTCCTCTTATTCAACTCCAAGCCCAACTTGTATTCTCTTTGCACTATGTATCCTGGATATACGTACTGATGGACAAGGTCTATTGGTTTTCCATTCCATTACTTAGGCAAGAGATATTCTTCAAACACTTGGTTGGATTTCCTCTGTGCTCAGTACAGGTCTTTTGAGTGGTTATAAATCTCTTCTAGTACTTTGCATTGTTCCAGGGCTTTATGAAACCAGCATAACAAAATCCATACAGAGGAGTTTCTAGAGAATGTCATTGTCCATGAAGAAACCCTTCTTAATTTGGACTCTTATGCCAGAGCTACTCCATCACAAATAGCTAATCTCTTTAGTGAGCATACATTATCCTATTTTATGTCTTGCCTGACATGTTTAGCCAGAGAATGGAACAGTATTATTTATCTTGTAATATTTTTTGAGAAAAATTGAAAGCTTTTGAGATATGGTAGGATACACTTTATTGGAAGACAGCCTGTAATGTGGCATTTTGCTTTAAAGAATCTGACCTTTTTTATAACTAAAAATACAGTGAACACAATGGAATGTTATATTTTCATATTTTTTGGTCAATTGGAAAATTATTAAGGTATGCACTATTGTTGAATTGTTGAATTTCACTTGTGAAAGCCTGTTTCCTAATAATACTTCAGTCAAGGATGGTCCTGAGGGAAGGAAGGAAAATAGGTACTGCATTCACAACTTCTTGTGGAATTAGTCTCCTTACCATCGAGTGGCCTAATATTAGAAAGTTCTAATCCCAACTGAAGGAGAAACAAAATATATCAAATTATTTGAGGACATACTAAAGTGGATGATTTTATTTACTGTTATAACAACTACTTGCTGTCCTTGGTTAGGAGACCCTTGTCTAAAAGGACTCCTGTGACAATTGTAAAGGTGTTTGGTCTTTCTCCTGTCCATAAATAATCATTATTTTCTTATAATAAATTCTGTTAGATGCATTTTAAACATTCTCCTTTTCTCTCCTGGCTAATCTCCTTCTAAGTCTAGTCTTCCCTCTTGGTGAAATGATTTAATTTTTCTATCATAATCCTGATTGGGTTGTGTACTCTAAGTAGGCCTAGAAAGTCGTAAAATTCTAATCTGTACTATAAGTAGCTAAAGCAGTTATTTAGTTAGAGGAAAAATAAGAATATTGTTTGCTAATTATTGATGTTATATAAATTGCCTTTATTTTTATTTTTGTTACTAATAAGGTCTGGATTTTACTTCTATGATTTTTTGTTTCCTTCAGAAATCTTTTCACAATCGCATCTTCTTCAGCACAGTTGTTTGAACTGCACAATGTGTATTTTTCTTAATATTATTCTCCTTGAGAATATGTATAGTTGCTCCTCCTGTCTTTGTTTTTGTTTTATTTTTAAAGTATATAAGCACATATGGGATTGTGCTATTAGGTTTCAAGTATGATGATTTGGGACAGCTAAGTGGCACAGTGGATAGAATGTCAGGCCTGATGTCAGGAAGACCCATTTTTTTGAGTTCAAGGCTGGTTTCAGACACTTATAGCTGCGCAAATCACTTAACCCTGTTTATCTCAGTTCCTTCATTTATAAAATGAGCTGGAGAAGGAAATGGCAAACCATTCCAGTATCTCTGCCAACAAACAAAAAGAAAAACCAAATGGGGACATGATTGAAATGACTGAACAACCACCACATTTGAAGAATGCTCTCTTCACTGGTGGAGAAAATGACACAATTTGTCCATGTGAGAAGCAGAGTTGGCATGAGAGCGTGGGTGAAGGGAGAACTCCTTCCTTCTTTCTTTTAGAGAGTACATTGTTCCAGATGCAGATAAAGAGAACAGACTGGGAAGAAGACATGTGGGAGAAAGTTGGCTTCTCAAAATATGTCCAATTTAAAACTTTTATCTCTAGATATATAATGCCTCTAGAGCATTAGGGAATTTCTCTTTGAATGATATTGGGAATGCTTTCTTGGCTGAGCTGAACAATATCTTACTCCTAGTGGGAGAACTCATTCATTTGTTGTATTGTCTGTTACATTCTAATCAGTACAACTAATATTACTTTTGTGTGTTTTGTTCTTGGATAGTGGTTTTTATGTCCTATTCACTCTTTGTGATTATAATTAGCATTTTGTATGTAAGGATCAAGCTTTTATAGATAATTCTGGACCCTTTTTTTTCTTTTAATAAAGCTTTTTATTTACAAAACATATGAGTGATTTTTCTACATTGACCTTTGCAAAAACTTATTTTCCCAAGCTTTTCCCCTCCTTCCCCCATCCCTCACCCCTAGATGACGGGTAATCTAATACATGCTAAATAGGATAAATTATATGACAAATACAATACATGTATACATATCTATACAGTTATCTTACTGCACAAGAAACATCTAGATCTAGATCTAGAAAGAGAAGAAGAAAAAAACAACCTAAGAAGGAAAACAAAATGCATGGAAATATTCATAGAAAGCGTTAAACTGCTGTGTTGTGGTTCACACTCAGTTCCCACAGGCCTCTTTCTGGACATATATGACTATCTTATCGCTGAACAATAGGAACTGGTTTGAATCACATCATTGTTGAAGAGAACCATGTCCATCAAAATTGATCATTGTATAGTCTTGTTGCTGTGTATAATGTTCTCCTGGTTCTGCTGATTTCACTCAGCATCAGTTCATGCAAGTCTCTCCAGGCTTCTCTGAAATCCTCCTGTTGGTCGTTTCTTACAGAACAATAATATTCCATAACATTCTTATACCATAATTTATTCAGCCATTCTCCAATTGATGGGCATCTTTTCAATTTCCAGTTTCTTGCCACTACAAAAAGGGCTGCCACAAACATTTTTGCACATGTGGGTCCCTTTCCCACCTTTAAAATCTCTTTGGGATATAGGCCCAGTAGAAACACTGCTGGGTCAAAGGGTATGCACAGCTTGATAACTTTTTGAGCATAGCTCCAAATTGCTCTCCAGAATGGTTGGATCCATTCACAGTTCCACCAACAATGTATCAGTGTT
>JAJPUD010033388.1:0-11391 GCA_023553655.1 Myrmecobius fasciatus
GTGGAAGAGTGCACCTAGTACTGGTAGAATACAGTTTGTCATGGCTGGGTTTTTTTTCTATGTCACTTGAATAAATGTTTTTTTCCCTAAAGAACTGAGCCTACTGGCCATTTATAAATAGGGAGTATACCAGTGGGGGCTCATGAGCTAGTATAAGAAAGATAGCCACCCTTAGGGATGTCCTCAGAGCCCTTAAAGGAGCAGCGACCGCTCCTCTGGAGTTGTGACCTGCCAGCACTAGTGGGAGTTGGGGGAATCCAAAAGATGCTGTTAAACTAAAGCACAGCAGAAACCTTCAGTTGCTCGAGTTAGACTCGAGAAAGCCTGGATTCAAATTTTGCCACTGACCTACCTAAGCTACATGACTCTAGAAAGTGATTCTCTTTGTGCCTCAGCTTCTTCCTTTTCCAGATGGGAAGAATAGTCTCGGTTTCCCCCTCTGTAAGATTAGTATTATATGAGTATCACAAACAAGATGGAAGCAGCCCCTAGAAGAAGGATCCAGGGCCACCCAAAATGGACTTCAGGATGGAGGTAGCCCTGCTCTGCACAGGAAAAGGTGCTTTTCCCCATGTCCCCCCTCACCTTATAGACTTCTCTGAGCATGCATAGTAAGAAGTCTTGACCATCAGGGCAATCCCTGTGTGAGAAGTCAGCCCTTCTGGTGGCCCAAAAGCCCTTGCAGCTGTTGCTGCCCAGATGGGGCCTGGAAAAGCCAGTGCCCAGCTCAAGAGGATCAAGTAAGTTAGGGCAAGCTGGGATTTTGTCTGTTCAGTTGGAAGTCAATTGTAAACAATCTGTTTTGTTTCAGCAGGGAGTAGAGTGTGTCCACAGTCTCTCCTCTCACTGGATTTGCTTCCTGGAACCCCTCCCTCCTTCCTACAGCTCAAGGCATGTTTTTAGCACCAGGCCAGATGATCTGATTACTCTCTTGGGTGTCTTCCTGTTATTGCTTTAATTAGCTGGCTTCTTGCTCAATATTTATTGGGGAGTTTTTTATTTTAAATATTTTTGGCTGTCCCTTTACTTGCATTTGGAGAGGTGAAGGACATGCCCTCTCCAACTTACTCCCTGCCTTTGACCCCTTCTGTGCTTTCTCATTCCAGGAAATTCCCAGATGGCCAATATCTGAGAGCACTACAGCAGAGATTGATGGGAAACTCACTGCAAGGGGAGAACACCATGCATGCACAAACGATGCATGGGACAGGAAAACGTATCCCCAAGTGGGAGTGGACTGGGAGACCAGCCAGGATGGCTAAAATAGGATAGTCAGAGAGGCAATGTAGAGCTATGAAAGAAAACTGAACAAGAAGTCAAAAGTCAAAGGGTTCCCATCCAAGGTAGCTGTGGGACTTAGAGTAAGCTGGTAGGACCTTAGCCACCCTCTAATAGAACCTCTTGTTTTATGGAGAAGGGGAGCGAGGCTTAAGGAAGCCCGTTGAGTTAGTGACAAAGCTTGAATATAATGGAGGATTCCAAAGTCACCTCTGCTTCTCACTGGCTGTGTGATGTAAAATAGGTCACTTTCATCTCTGAGCTACAGGGACCTTGTCAGTGAGTCAGTCAACAAGTAAATGAGTACCTACTGTGTGCTGGCCACTGTACTAAACCTGGAGATACAAAGGAAGGCAAAAGTAACTCCCTGCCCTCCAGGGGTAACCAGATGATGGAAGAGGCAACGTGGAAATAGATTGGTGCTTCCAAGATACATACAGAAGAGATGAAAGGTGACTTTGCGGATGGCACCAGCAGTGGGTCGGGAATTGGGGGGTTGAGAGGTTGAGGAGGGTTGAGAAATTGGGGAAAGTCTCCTGCAGAAAGCAGGTTTGGAACAGAGTCTTGGAGGAAGTTCAGGAAGCACCTGTACAATAGGGAGGAGGGAGAGCATTTCCACATATGGGACAGCCAGTAAAAATGTCCAGTGATGAAGTGTTGTGTTTGAGGAAAACAAAGCAGCCAGTGTCTACCCATTGTGGGGATATAGGAATATCAGAAAGGGAGAAGATAACCCACTTTGGAAGGACTTTAAAAGCCAAGCAGAAAAGGTTATATAATATTTACAGAAGGGAATGCCCTGGGAAGGATAAAAGGAAAAAACTCCTTGGAATAATAAAAGTTTGACCAGTTTTAGGGGATGGACATGGGGATGAGGATGTCGTGTTTGTGATGGTTGTTACTGAGAAGCAGTGGGCTACAGTGCCAGCTTCTTAAACTGTGGGTCTCAACCCCATAAGGGGTCTCAGTGTGGGAGATCACTGATTTATGATTTATTATCAGTAAACCTTCGATTCGTACATCTATTTTATATACCTACTTGCCCAGGGTTACATAAGAGTCTCTTGAGCAAAAAGGGATCTAGAGGGGAAAGTTTAAGAAGCCCTGTTAATGGATGGTGAACTGACCTTGGAGGCAGGAAGACTCTCAGGTAAGGAGTGTCTCCCCCAAGCCAGAGCTAGCTCCTGTGGACTTCCAGCACAGACAAATCAGGGCTCTGTATTAGAGAGTCGCCATTCCCAGAGACCTCAGATCCACAAGTCCACAAACAATGATTAAGTATGTACTATGTGCCAGGCACTGTGCTAGGCACTGTAGGGTACAGAGAGGCAGAAGGGAACACAGTGCCTGTCCGCAAGAAGCTTTCATTCTCATGGGAGAAGGGGAAACTTCTCTTAAGATAAAGGGTCTGAGAGGCAGCTAGGTGGCACAGTGGATAGAGCAGGACCTGAGTTCAAATCTGATCACTGTGTGACCCTGGGCAAGTCACTTAAACTCAATTGCCTCAGTAAAAAAAAAAAAAAAAAAAAAAAAAAGATAAAGGGTCTGAGAGGAAGCAGCCAATCAGAGGAAGGGCAGGGGAGGAGGTGACTTCCAGGGTGAGACATGATGGAGATAAGTCACAGAGTCTGAGTCAGAGCTTTAAAAGGAGGAATGAGGTCAGACGAGATCATGGCTGCCCCAGAATATTAAAATTTGCTGTGGCCATCAGCGTCCTTGTTACCGTTGCTGAAAGTTAGTAAACTACTGATTGTAACCTTGGTTCCATATCCCGTAAAAACGGAGACCCTGTAGACTCAACATTCACTCATCAATTGAGTCACAGAATGGAACAGCAAAATATTCATTCTTCTCCTCACGTGGCTCCAAGGCCAGGCTCCATCAGCCAAGCTTTCCTTTGGGGGGCACGAGGGATCCCCCATCAGCTGGCTCTCTACTGCAGTCCATCTCAGTGGGCTCTGAGCGGGGGTGACAAATCTGAGAACCAGACAGAGAAGTCTGAGAACAGGAAAGGGCAGAGTTGGGAACAATTTTAGGCAGATATTATATTCATAACAAACATTATTTAGTGAGTCCTATGTGTCAGTAAGTGAAACAGCCCATGCCCTCAAGGAGGGCATTTCCATTCCATACATTTGGTCAGGGCAGATGACACACCCAAAGGATATCCAAGCTGAAAGAGACCTTGGATTAGAAAACTAGAGTCTTAAAACTTGAAGAGACCCTGGAACACAAAATGTAAGTGCCAAATGGAACCTCAGAAACTTTCATCAAACCCTTTCAGTTTTATAGATAAGCAAATTGAGGTTCCAGGGGGAAGTGACTTGCCCAGGAAGGAAAGGGCCCCACATGTGCAAGAATGTTTGTGGCAGCCTTTTTTGTAGTGGCTAGAAACTGGAAATTGAATGGATGCCCATCAATTGGAGAGTGGCTGAATAAATTATGGTACATGAATGTTATGGAATATTATTGCTCTGTAAGGAATGACCAGCAGGACAATTTCAGAGACGCCTGGAGATTCACTTGCATGAACTGATGCTCAGTGAAGTGAGCAGAACCAGGAGAGCATTATTCAAGGCAACCACAATACTATATAAGGATCAGTTCTGGTGGACATGACTCTCTTCAACAATGAAATGCTTCAGACCAGTTCCAATTATTCGGTGAAGAGAGCCATGTGTACCCGGGGAGAGGGATGTGAAATGTGGACCACAACATAACATTTTCATGTTCTCTATTGAGGTTTGCTTGCATTGTATTTCCTTTATTGGATTATTCCTTCTTATAGATACGATTTCTCCTGCACAAAGAATGATGCAATAACTATACATATATTCGATTTCTTAAGTATTCTAACACAATTATCATATAGTGGATATCCTGCCATGTAGGGAAGGGGTGGGGAGTAGGGGGGGGGAAATTTGTAACAGAAAGCTTTGTAAGGGTTAATGTTTAGGAATTACCCATATATATGTTATGCAAATAAAAAAAATAAAAAATTATAAAAAGAAAAGAAAAGAAAATGAAGGACAAAAAACAATAACAAGATTCCCCTAAGTACATCTCACGGTACTAGTGATTTGAGCTTCAAGGGTCCTTGACCTGGACTCATCCTAAAACTCCAGCTCTCCAGCAGGGCCCCAGCATCCTCCTGTGCAGTGTGTTGCCCCCTCTGAGCTGGTGAATGTCTTTCTTACATCTCTTAGACACTCCAAGATGAAGGAAATACAATCTTGCTCAATAAGTGACCTGTTGAGAAACACTTGGGCTACATCATCAAGCTATCAGTAAACTCTTCCAATGGCCCAACTCTTAAGATACATTTTGGGAAATTCCCAGCCAGCATTTCTTATCTCCAAAAATGTGAGAAACACACACTTAGGGAGTGCAGATCCCCACGATCCTACTGCAGCAGTAAGAGGAGGGCAAGGAGCACTGGGTTGAGAGTCTTGGGAAAGCTATTTTCCTCACAAAGCTTCCCAGCACAATATGGAGAGAAGTAGCCATATGGACCACAACCAAGCCATTTCCCTTCTCTCTAACTTGATTTTTTTCTTCGATAAAGTAAGTTAATAATCATAAATTGAATGTGATACAACAACCTTAGGAAGTAGATGCTACTATTATTATTATCCCCCATTTTCCAGATGAGAACACTGAGATTTATAGAGTTAAGGGTCACACAGCTAATGTTTCTGACTAGATTTGGACTCAGATTTTCTGGACTCCAGGTCAACTGCTTAACCCTTGTGCCTCCGAACTGCAGCAAGAATGAGGGAAAACACAGGGAACTGATAATTACAAAATGTTATAAGAAAGAGAAAAATCTCTGACCTTTATGGAAAATTTAAAAATAGTCTTGAACCAGAATTGCACCTGAAGAGAAGATGTGGAGGGATTGTGACCTGCAGGTGTGATTTTATCACTAAGATCTCAGATCCAGAGAAAATACATCCAAGAATTTTATTAATAATAAGAGCTCAACATGGGAAGACTTTTGTGTTTTTGCAAAATGTTGTAAACAGAGCCCAGAAAACAACATATATAATATAAATAGCAAGAGCAAAACCTTCAAACACTTGGAACCCAAAGCTACAAAATTATAATGATCCAGCTTGACCCCAAAGAATATATATGAGAAAGCACCTCTTTGCAAAGATGGGGGACTATGGGTGTGGAGCACTGCATGTTGGAACAGGCTCCTTACATGTTAGTTGTGCTGAACTTTTTCCTTCTCTTTTTACTTTCTAGGAAGAAATGGAGGACTATATTGGGGGAAAGGTGTGTATAAGAAAAAAAATTATCAATATAATTTATCTTTAAAAAAATACCAATGAGAGGAAGGAACCTGGCTTCTGGTCTTGTCTACCCTACCTCCATGATCTTCTTTCAGGACCCCTGTTGCTTCTTCCAAGAGCCAGGTCCAGAACTCTCAGCCTCTGACCTCCAAAAGGAGGCCGGACCAGGTGATAAAATTGAGTCAGCACCAACCTTTCAACTTAAATGGCCTTTGAGTTCAGTTGCTCCAAGGGCAGGTTGGCCCACCATTTAATTCTACACTATTAATGTGCCTGACGGCTCCCACAGAATTTCCTGCTATTTTTTCCAGCTCCTGTAGCTTCTTATGGCTCAACATGTCAGGAGTAGAAATGGTAATGGGATGATTAAGGATATGACATGAAGTCCTAGCATCCCACATAGGGAAGGGACCCCAAAGAACATGCAGCCTCTGCCTAAGAACCTCCAGAGAAGGGTAATCCAATGCATTTTGGGGTAACTGATTCCATGTTCCAATCCTTGGGAAGCTTCTGCCAAAATCTAGCCTCAATATAGGTTGCTGCCATAGCTCCATATTTTGCCCTTAGAGGCCAAGCAGAACAAAGCTGGACCTTCTACCTGATGGCCCTACAGACCCTTGAGGACAGCTTGGAGTCTTCTCTCCTCCAGGATAACCATGGCTAGGTTTCCTTCCATCAGTTCCTCATATGAAATGAACTCAAGACCTTCCCCATCTCAGGCGCTCCTGCCTCTCTATCCGCATTTCTTTGCGCATGGTTGAGTGTACCCCATTCAACTGGAGTTCTACTGAGGTCAGGACTGGTTTTTCTTTGTAACTCTAGTGCTTGGACTAGTGTCTGGCAGAAAAGAGACACTTAACAAATGTTTATGGACCAATTGTCAAGAAGCTCTCCAGTTTATCTATGTCTTTTGAATAGAGGTGCCCAGAGCCAAGCAGAGCATCCCAGTGGGACCTGCCCCAGAGAGAAGGCAGAAGAAGCAGCTCAAGACACCATCCATGTCTTTCTCAATGCAGCCCTCATGCCATGGTAAGCCATATTAATTTGGAAGGGGCAGACCAGGGAAAAGAGGCTCAGAAATCTTCCACTTGCCAGGGTCTCCTCTGCTCACACGCTCTGATTTCACTCTGAAAAGCCTGGGAGAAGAGGCTGGGGGGCCTTGAATAGCTGAGAGATGGAGCATTGATGGTCCGAGGAGATTGGGGAAGACCAGACAGGCGACAGCAGCTCTCAGCCCCCCAAGCCTCTTCTATTTCCTCCCTGTCTTATCTGTTCCTTTTTGTCTCCCCTGCCTTTCTCTGGAGCATGTCGGGGGGAGAGGGCCAGGGCTCTTGAGATGAAGGCCAGCAAAGTGCAGCCAATATTGATGGGGTTTTTTTGTTGTGTTTTTTTTCCATTATTTAAGTGTCCTCAAAGCTTTTAAAAATATATATCTAATGAAACCTTCCTGGCTGAGAGCTTATGCTGCATTATGGGATCTGCACTTGGAGGGAGTTTCAGTGGAGGACACCAAAGGGCCTTAAGGTGACTTGTAAAGGACAGGGATTTCATCACAGGGACCATCCCCATCTGAGGCACGGGCAGTCTCCGGGAAACAGATAAACTGTCTCCCCATTATGGTCTGCTGCTCTCACCAAAAAGGATATATAGAACCCAACATCAAAAGCCAGCCGGTCCAAATCCTCCATTTTATAGATAGGGAAACTGAGGCACCAACCAAAGAAGTGATTTCTTCAAGATCACACAAACATGAATGAGAAGATTCTCTGACTCCAGTTTTCTCCAAATCATATACTGTCTAGAGTTTATGTGGGTCAGGAGATGCTGGAAACAAGAGGCCCTTTTGTCTGGTGTCTCTTACAGACAGGTAGCCTTAAGTCTCAATGGTTGCTTTGCCATTTATCACCTGTGTGATCCTGGAAGTGACTTAACCTCTCTGAATTTCAATCCCCTCATCTGAAAGATGGTCTTGATAATTCCCTCTAGCTCCAAGGCTGTGATCCAATAAGGAAAGGAGCAATTTGATTTTTTCCCCTGGACCAGGTATTCAGTGCTACTCACCTAGGCTCATGGGCCAGCCTCCTCTCCTTCTTCTCTCCCAGGTATCCTCCCTGCTGCCTCAACCATCTCTCTTAAGACCAATCATTGCCTTAGTTTTATTGAGTCACCTGGAACACAGAATCCAGATTATATGCCCAGTGTCCCCCAGCCAATCAAGGACAGAACCAGGACCACTTCTCCATTCACTGCCCTATATTGTCTCTCTCTGATCTAGCCCATAGTAGGCACTTAACACCAATCAATCAAGAGATATTCATTAAGCACCTATGTGCCATGCACTGTGTTAAACCCTGGGGGTACCAAAATGGTCTCTGCCCTCAAGGAGATTACAGGGTAATTGGGGAATAACCAGCAAGCTCTAGGCAGGATCAATTGGATTTGCATAAACTTAGGGTACTTGACTCCCCAAAAGAATAACTGCACCAGCTGCTTCCTACTGTCTTTGCATCCCCAGGGTCAAGCACCAGTAGGTGCTAATTAAATGCTGGTTGATTGATGGATTGATTCTTTCTCCAGCACTGCCCAAGAGCAAGCAGTCAGAAAATCCCAGTCTATTCTGTGGGCTGATAGCAGCAGCAGCTGATACACAGACATCATAGAAAGGGGACCAGATGTACAGTCAGCAGGCTTGTGTACAGACCTAGTGTGGGCTGTTAGATTAATTCAAAAGGCCCATGAATTCTCCGCAAGCTCGGTTTCCTCATTTGTTAAATGGAAGTAATAATCCTTGCAGAACCTTCTTTTTAGGGGGAAGAAAGTGCTTTGTGCACTTTAAAAGTCCTGTAGAAATAGAAGTCATTATTATTACTGGAAGCATTGTGACTTAAATCTAACAAATACATTTATGAAGCCCCTATTATGTGGCAGTTAAATTGGAGGGGGGGATGTATATCTACCATAAAAGGCTGAATCTCTGCCCTCAAGGAGTTCATAATCCATCATGTATTTTGTAAGGGTGAGGGTTTGAGCCTGTGATTTCACTGGTGCCCAATGTAATGCCAGGAGCTCTATCACCTAGTGCAATGCCTGGCACACAGTAGGTGCTTAACCAGTGCTTGTTGATTTGGTTTGACTTGATCATCCCAACCCTGCTAGGCTAACAAAAGTAATAATATAATAACATCCATTTCTAGATGGTTTTAAGGTACCCAAAGCACTTTCTTCCCTCTTGGAGGAAGGTTCTGTGAAGGTTATTAATACTATTTTAGGGAACATCTAATATCTGCCTTCACTGAACTTACAGCCTAAGTAAGAAATAAAACACAGAAGGCACAGGGTCAACCCCAAGCCCTACTAGTTGAACTACTCTGGGTCAAATACTTCATGGCTGAACTATGGTTCCATCTGTAAAAAGGAGGAGGGGAGGATAATCCCATCAGTCCCACATCTCAGGGTGTCTGGTGGGGGACTGTTGTGAGCCCTAGGTGAGTTATAAATGTAATTGGAATTGAGAGACTGGGCACATTCTCCCTCTCAAGTGGGTTTGCTTTGTAACAGAGGGCAAAACCTTCTTCTTCACAAAAGATTCAAGTATTGGCCAGTTAATGAGGGCAGATCATGGGGGCAACCAGGTTTTCCCAGAAGGCCCACAGTCACACAGTGCCCAGTAGATGGCCAGTCTGTTTACACCAAAGGTCAGCCAAGGTAATTGGAGCTGGGTAATTGTTAAAGTCCTTTTCAGGCCCTTCTCAACTCAAGGCCTGGGCCTCTGCTCCAACCTTCATTTGGAAGAAAAAGCCCAGGATTAGCAGACTGTAAACACGTTTAAATCTTTATGACCTGCACAAGCCGATGCATTCATTAAGACTTCTGTCCTTGGAGGTAATAGACATTTTCTACCAAGTGCTTCAGAGTTTTAAAAAAAAAAAAAACCTGTTTCATTTTTAAAGAGCTCTTAGAATCCCCGGCCTTCTATCCTGGCAAGGCTATTTTGAGAAATCCCTGGCGCCATTTCAGAAACGCACTCTCATCACTGTCAGAGGAAGGGAAGGCCCAGAGAAGGAAAGGCACTGACCCAAGATCACACAGGTCATCTACTGAGCATATTTGTGGATGTATGACAGCTATTTGCTCATTTGTCCTGTACTCTCTCTTAATTCAAGATAGGGTCCAAATGATAAAAACAAAGACATTTCACTTGTTTTTAATATTATACTAGTACATGTGTTGGTAGGAATAAAGTCTTGCTAAATTAAAAAATCAATCTTTTGCCTTTCCTCTTATTATTCAGACTCAATGTGTGCTTTGTGGGAGATATGAGTGATCCGGGACTTGGGACCCAACCCCTCCACCGTGGCTATTGAAGTGATAGTGGTCCTTTCATTGGAGGTCTGGATGACCACTTACCAGATGTGTCAGAGAGGGGATCCCCTAGGGCGTGTCTGCCCCCATGAACTCACCTGCCTTTCTTTGTGTACTCAGCTCTTATACAGTGCTTGGCACATACTAGTTGTTGAATAAATGTTTACTGAGTGGCTTGTTGATTCCCTCAGAGCAGGTACTGTCTCTGCTTTTGTATCTCCAACCCTCACCATAATGCCTGGCACACTGTAGGCATTTAATAAATGCACACCAATTTGACTTGTATATGAGTTATACAGATGGCCACTGAGGTTCCTTTCAATTTTCAAGCTTTATGATTCTTTGAGGTAAAAATAAGATTTCCATTACTTTTCTTTGAAAACAAACCAAAATCCCTATTTCGTTATTCTCTCTTTGATAAACCCTAACTGATATACACATTTTTATCTACAAAGAAGAGTCAAAGAAAATTACATCTCCACAAAGATGCTAATGTTCCATCTAAAGATGGAAGGAACATGAAAAGTTAGCTAGTCCAACCCAAGGGCAACTGGGTGGAACACTGGTTAGACCTATGAGCCTGGTACAGGAACACTCTTCTTCAAGAGTTCAGATCTGGCCTCAGATGCCCATTACCTGTGTGATTTTGTTTGCCTCAGTTTCCTCATCTGTAAAATAAGTTGGAAAAAGAAATGGCAAAGTACTCTAGTACCTTTGCCCTTAAATGTTAGACACTACTGAATAACAATTCCAAACCCTTCAGAATCCATAGGGCCTACCTTAATTTAGATTCTTATAGAAACCAAAGAATTTTGATTGGGAAGGTACTTTAGTGGCTGTCTCATCTAACTCCACCGTTTTGCAGATGAAGAAACTGAAACCCCAAGTGCAGACATGATTTATTTGTTCAAGGTCATACAAATCATTTATAACCATCAATTAATGCTGAGTCTAAAGTCCAAGTCACTCAGGTTTCCCACTTATTACAGATATATAGTTCTTTTTTTTCCTCCAGAGCAATCCTTAATAAAATTGAAAGTAAAAAAAAACTATTGAATTAATAAATAAAAATAAAAGTTGGTTTTATGAAAAAAAACAACAAAATAGATAAACCTCTAGTTAATTTGATTAGAAAAAAGAAAGAGAAAAATTCAAATTATCAGTCTCAAAAATGAAAAGGGAGAACTTTTCACCAATGAAGAGGAAATTAAAACAATAATAAGGAGTTACTTTGCCCAACTTTATGCTAATAAATTTGATAACCTAGGTGAAATAGAGGAATACCTACAAAAATAGGCTTGCCCAGATTAATTTCCCAGAGGAAATAAATTACTTAAATAGTTCCATTTTAGAAAAAGAAATAGAACAAGACGTTAATCAACTCCGTAAGAAAAAATCTCCATGGCCTAGATGGATTTACATGTCAATTCTCCCAAAGAGTCAAAGAACAATT
>JAJPUD010033389.1:0-11391 GCA_023553655.1 Myrmecobius fasciatus
ACAGGCTGCTGGATAATTAAGATTATGTCATAAGCAGATTAGTCAGAAGAACTGGGAATGTTTAGCCTACAGAAAACTTGGCAGAAAGAGAGAAGGCACAATAGTGATTTTTAATTACATGAAAAGCTATCATATTGAAAAGAGTTTAAACTTTTCATTGACTCCAGAGGACAGAACCAGAAGCAATGGGAAGAAGCTTTCAAAGAAGCATATTCAGGATTGTTGTCAGACAAATTTCCTTACAATTAGAGGTATCCAAAAGGGGAACAAACCTGCTATCAGGAGATAAATAGAACTCTCACTACAAGTCACAAGCAAAACTTGAAAGACCACTAGTTGGACATATTATTGAGGAGATTCTTGTTTCAGAATTACATGAACTAGTGCTTTTGTGTCCCATCTTCTGGTAAATTAACTGTCTTTATCTCTGGGCTTCCAGGAGCTCAGCAACTCACTTCCTGAAAAGCAATATTTTATTCCTTTTTTTTTTTTTTTTAAAGGAAATCAAGGTACATGACTTGCCTAGGGTCACACAGCTAGTAAGTGTTAAGTATTTGAAGCCACATTTGAACTCAGGTCCTCTTGACTTCAAAGCTTGTACTCCATCCACTGCACCATCAATATTTGATTCCTTAAACTATTTACTTATTATGTCTCATTGTAGGTCTGGTCTCTTGCCATAACCTTGATAATTATTATTTTTCATAGCATCATAGGCTCTCTAGACATTTTAAGAAGAGGAAATCAAAGCTTAGGAAGGTTGTAACTAGTCAAAGATTACAGAAGTAGTAAACAGAAAGGTAAGATTTGAACCCAAATCCTTCAATTCTACCTGGGTCTTTATTGAATAAGTAGTTACTTGCCTTTTTTTTTTTTTTTTAAAGGCAATCAGGGTCAGCTGACTTGCCAATTCCTTCTCCATCTCATTATGCAAATGAAGAAATTGAGACAATCAGGGTTAGGTGACTTGTCCAGGACCACATAAGTATATGAGGCTGAATTTAAATCAAATCCTCCTGGCTCTAGGGATAGTACTCTATCTACCCTATCTAGCTTCCCCTCACTGACAGACTTTGTTTTTTAGTATTAGCCCTGAATCTCACTGACTAATGGGATTTGTCACCTCTTTTCTTTTGGGGGGCATATGAGAATAGATGGAGGGAGGAATAGACCTCTGAGTTTACTGCTATCAAGAGATCCCAGTGAAGACCCTTTCCTGTCAGCAGCAAGGTAAAGCAGTGAATAAGATAAGGGATTTGGAATTAGTAAAACTGAATTGAAATGTGGTTTTAGACACTCACCAGTTCTGTAACCCTGGAGAAGCCATCTATTTCCAACTTATTTTCCTCAGTTGAAGGAAAGATTATGTGACTTTGAAAAAACAATATTGCTAATAAGGAGTTGAGACACAATTAGAATTCAGGTCTTCCTGACTCCAAGTCCAGCACCTTTTCTACTATATCTAATTGTTAGAGTCAAGGTCTTATCCACTGTGCATCCTAGAATGGCATTTACAGTAGTCTGTATCTCTTATCTGGCCACTGGACTCAGATAGCTCCAAAGGAGAAAGTAAGACAGCTGACCTTGCACAGCCCTCCCTCACTTCAATCCAATTCATTTGCATGTCATGACATCACCTCCCTGATGTCATGGTTCTTTTCCAGATCTAAGGACAAACAACAACTTCTATAAGTAGTAAGTAGGAGCTTCCCACTGGAACTGACCAGTTGGGCAACCTAGCTCTTTTCTTTTCTCTTTTCTTTCTTCTTTCTCTTTCCTCTATCCACATAAGGTATCATACCTTTATCTGCCAGTATTCTGCCCAAAAAAATGCAAATTTTGATCACTGAAGCTTCACAAAATATCTTAGTGTTTATAAGCTAGGACCAAGTCTTAAATCTAAACCACTCAGGCTCTTATTGATTGGCCAACAATAGGTACCAGGCCAAGATCCTACTTGGTCATGATTTGTGGCCCTGATTTGCTCAGAGTGAATATAAATACCAACTATCTCTGTTTTAGCCAAAAATCTTTAGGGTCATCCCTTCTAAGACTGATTTTTCTTAAACTAAATAAAAGAAGCCACTCTCCACCTCATTTTTTACCCAGCCTTGATAACTTAAAAAGGCCAACCAGAGTCATCTCCAGTTGTTCTGATCTATATTTTATCACTGGATCCAGAGGGCTTGAGAGAAGAAAGTGAGACTGGTGATTTGGCACAGCCCTCCATCACATAAATCTCATTCACTTGCATCACCTCTATGATGCCATCATCCTCTCCAAAAATGAAGGACAAACAACTTCACCATCTAACTGTCCAGGTAGTTACAACTGGGAGTGCCTAAGGCTCTGGTCTAATGATGAAACTCTGGCTTCCCTTGGAGAGAAGGTAACATGCTGTCTCCTATTCATGTCAGAAGAAATATTACAAAGAGAAAATGATTTTCTGTTCAACCCTTTGTCACAATCTAATAGCACTCATTATATTGGTAACTATTCTGTTCTTGCTGTATCAAAATCTAATGAACATATTCATGGAAATTAGCAGGAAAGATTTTTGGTGCACCAAATTAAATCAGTTTTCACTTACAAGAATTCTGAATGAACATTCTTTGCTCTCTAATGGGAAAATCTGACCCATTTTTCTAGAGCCATTGGAAAATGGGGTTTGGGGGTACAGGAGAGAAATCAGGGCTCATCTACAAGTTTAAAAAAGTAACTTAATTTAGATTTTGCAGAGGAAGAGTGAGCAGAAAGAAATGCAAAAAGCTCAATTCATTTATTTCTCAGTTAGAGATGAGTTGTACAAAGATTTGTTCAATAAATACAACATTTTTTTTAAAAGGCTGTGTCTACATTGTAGTCATTAAGGGAGACAAAAAAAGAAAGAATCCCTTTCAGCCTTTCATCCTGCACCTATCAAAGCAATTGCTTATCTTCAGAACACTCTTATTCAAACACCAAAATTATTTGCTGAAAACTTAAATTTGTATAATTTCCTAGTTTTGGAAAAAGAAAAAGGAAAAATTCTGAAGAAAAAATCCAAGCAAAGAAAAATAATAATCAATATTGGTGTGACTTCTACAAAGTATTTTACCCTTTGATCCTCATAACAATTCTGTCAGGAAGGTGCTATTATTATTTTACAAAATTAAGATTATAAATTAAAACTGGAAAGGTTCCCACAGAAAATCAAATCCATTTTGCAAATGAAAAGAGATACTCAAAAGTTAAATGAACCTAACTACTAAATGCTTGAGGTAACATTTGAACTCAGGTCTGCCTCTCTGCCTCTAGGAAGTGAGGAATTGTATCTTACAGATCAGGTGCTTTTAGATAGAAACAGAATCCAAGCAGTTGATTTTAAAGATGAGGTGGGGATTCCAGATAGAAATCTTATTTAAGGGGCAGCTAGGTGGCGCAGTGGATAGAGCACCAGCCCTGAAATCAGGAGGACCTGAGTTCAAATGTGATCTCAGATACTTCCTAGCTGCGTGACCCTGGGCAAGTCACTTAACCCCAATTGCCTCAGCAAAAAAAAAAAAAAAAAAAAAAAAAAAAAAAAAAAAAAAAAAGAAATCTTATTTAAGTCAAGAAAAGAAATCCAGGGCAAAGAAAAATGGAGTTAAAGGACAAAAACATTGAAGGGAAAACTGCTATAAATATTTTTGCACATGTGTTTCCTTTTCTCTTCTTTGTGATTTTCTTGGCATACAGACCCAATAGTGGTTCTGTTGGGTCAAAGGGTATGCATAGTATGATAGCCCAGTTCCAGATTGTTCTCCAGAATGGTTGAATCCTTTCATAATTCCACATCCCCTTCACTTTAACCTTTCTCTAGACCACAGTCTTAGCTCTCTTTACCATCTTTACTTCCCCACCCATCTCTGGAGCCCTAGTTTTCTAATTATTCCACTCTTTTATCCAAAGTTTATCCAGTTAATAGCTGCATTAAAAAGAATGGGAAGTGGGAAAGAGGATATGAAACTCTCTCTATTCTGAGGTGGGGGTAATGTTTCATTTTCCAAACTTGTTTAGTCTGGAATATTTTACCTATCTACCCCTCTCCCACAAGAGTAGGACTTTTCATTATTCTCCACAGAAAAACTCATCATTCTTTAAACCTCTTTTTCATTTCTACTGAGGCTCTTTTTTGCCTCTTTATTTCCATTCATTGTACACTTAATTCTTTCCTGAGCACCTAAGTCCATCCCAAGAATTGCACCAATATCCCCACTTTCCCTGGCTAAACTACCAGAAGCATTTATTGAGAATATAAACTTGGGTAATCTACCTATCTCTGCTTTTCACCTTTTATAGAATGAGTTATGAAAGGGAGGACCCAGGGCAAGATGAAACAAGATAGCAAAATGTAGGGATATGGATGTTTTTGGAATCTGAGGATTCTCATATTTAGGAATTGTATGGTAAGACTAGGCCTATACTTAAAAGAATTCAAAGAAAGGGGAAAGGCATTCAAATGTGAAAAAATATTTATAGAAACTCTTTTTCATGGTAGCCAAAACTGTGGGATGAAATGGGGTGTTCTATTGAAGAAGATTTAAAACTGTGGTTTATGAATGTAATGTTTATTATAATATCATAAGAAATGATAAAATAAATGGACAATTTCAGACAACTTGACAGACAATTGTAAATGAGAAGAACAATGTACATAATAACAACATTAGAGAGAAAAGCAACTTTGAAAAATTTGAGAACTCTGATCAATGGATGTCCAAAGGAAAAAAAGAGGAAATACACCATTCAACTCTTGAAAAAATTTTAATGAGTTGCATCCAAATCTTGCTCTAAGTACTAGACAAAGCTCTATCATCCTGGATAAATTACTTAACTTTTCTCAACTATAAAATAGGTACAATAAGACCTATATCATAGGATAGGATCAAACTAGTTAATATGTGCAGTACTTTACAAAGCTTAAAGTGCTAAATAGATGCTAACTATGATCATTATATAATAAATAATAGTATTTGTATTGCCAACTCACAAATTGTTGTAAGGAAAAGGATTTGTAGTTCTTAAAGAACTATGTAAGTAATAACATTGTGTTACTGTTTCAGATAGACACACAATTGAATGAGGATTTTTAAAGGTGCAACAAAGATATCCTCATAAATATATCTAATTTGGGAAAACTTAACCATGATCAGAGGTTCCCCACCTTTGTACTTTGACCCTAAATGTTTAGCACTCAGCCTAATCTTATTCCTCTTTTCCTTCTAGAATCGGTGTTAAGTTTTTCCACAATGAAGGTCTTCCTGGAAGTGGGCCTCAGCTAGAACCAGGTGATGGAAGTGTTCTTAATATCTATCAATCAACAGTCAGTAATTATTTATTAAATTTCAATTATCTTTTAGGAATTGCGTATATGAAGCCCTCAAGAACTTCTACCACAATCTCTCATCTATATAGATAGGTTCATCCAAAATGAGTATTCATACAACATAACTGAAAAATCTTTATACAGTATATGTACAGAGAGGGGATGGAAAGGAGTGTGGGAAGCAGGAGAATGGGTCTATTAGATCAAACTGGTTGACATGTCTGTGCAGGAGGTTCTGTCTGAAGAGTAGGAAGAAGACAGCTTTTGTCTCCTCTCCTCTGAGATCAGTAATAGGCATTCCCTAAGAAAAGAAGAAAATTAATGTGTAGAACTCTCTACCTGGGGCTCCTCAATGAGTACAAAATGTCTCCTGAAGCTAAAGATGACAGAACATTTCACTATCATATACATACACAATGATCCCATCTCTCCTTAACTCTCTACCCCTTTTCCCTTTACTTCATTACAAAAACACCTGAGAATTGACATAGAACAAGATTTCAACACATCTCTATATTGCAGACATAAACACTCCTACCTGTCTGAGTAGTGCTGGAGACAAAATTGTCTTTAGTGTCTGTGAGGACAGTAGAGGTCCCTCTTTTTAGTCTCCTCTTGACATCCAGGGCTTAAAACTTTTTCCTCTGACAATACATTTGGAAATGTAGCAACTTTTTCATCTCCCACACCTCTGTTCAGTCACCAATATTTTCCACAGGAACAATGAAAACTACTTTATTGCAAGCATGAAAATTTATCAGGGCACAAATTATGTGCAAGGAACAAAAAGTACGAATTTAAGTTTCACCCAGCTGAAAAAGTAGTTTACCTTAGAGATCTTTCTGTACTGGATGCCTCAGTCCAGTTACTCAAGTCCAGCCTGTTCCTGGCTCATGTTTCTTCCTTTCTATCTGAAGTTTGTACAGACCGTCCCTAAATCAAAAATGGGGTTAATTCCCAAAGTTTATAGGGAATTATAGGGGATATGGAAATAATTTCCACATATAAATAATGTTATAAATGAGGATCAAGTTATTAGGTCAGAACCTAAGTCATTTTTACTCACAATATGTCAATATACTGTAACACATGGTATGGAATAGATAAGTTCAGATTTCTCTAGTACTTGATACTTTATAATTCAATTAGATACACAGTACAAGTATTATTATCTCTGTTTTACAGAAAAGGAAAGAAGCTAAATGATTTAAAAAGTCCAAGGAAATAAACATCAGAACTAGAGAGTCTGCTCTGAATCCAAGCATTTCTTATCTGAATCTAAGTCTTTCCATAATACCATGTTGTCTACTTTGTGTATATATGTATTGTATATGAGATACAACATTTCAAATATATGTATATATAAGTGTGTGTGTGTGTGTGTGTACGTGATAAAATATTTCAAATATATCTTAGTTTAAGTTGTAGCCAAGACATTTTTGAGCTATGCGATCATTCCTAAATTCATGTCTTAATCCCTTAGCTATGAAATGAGAATATTATTGAATTATATATCTCATAGAGTTGTCATGAAGAAAGCTATTGATGATCCTAAAAGTACTATATAAATGTAAATTATTATTATTATTATACCTAAGTATTTCTTATACAATATGGTTTCATTCTGAGTTTCAATTTAGGTCCTGAGGAATATAACCATTTTGCCAACTAGATGGTGCAGTACAAGAGTGCTGGGCCTGGAGTCAGGAAGACCTGAAGTCAAATGCAGCCTCTATCACTACACTATCTATTCTCCTAGGTAAGTCATTTAACTTCTGTCTAGCTCAGTTTTCTCAATAGCACCTATTTTTGAGGGTTGTTGTGAGGATCAAATGAGATAATATTTATAAAGTTTTTTGCACAAAGCCTAAACATAATAGGTACTTAATAAACACTTCTTCCTTCCTTCCTTCACTCCCTCCTTCTATCCTTCCTTCTTTCGCTTTTCTACAAACACTTAATACACAAATTAAGTCACCTAAATATAAACTTTTATATTTGTGTACTTACTGTATCCTTTTCTATTCTCAATGACCAAATCATTAGTTCATCTCATAGTTTCTAGCCTCTTCAACAGTTTTTTAAGGTCTTATGCAATATAGTCTATAAGTTGGGAAGCAGCTAGATGAAACAATGGATAAAATACTGGACTTAAAATGAGGAAGACTAGTTCAAATCCAGATCTAGGATGTGACTGGCAAATCATTTAACCGCTATCTACTATAAGTTCCACATTTGTTAAATGGGGGAAATAATAGCACCTACCTCCTGGAGCTGTTGTAAGTATAAAATGAGATAATAATTGTAAAAACATCACATAAACTTTAAAATACCATATAAACTTTAGTTACTATCATTAATTTTGCTTTCCTTAAATACAGAGTAGAGCATTCACACTAAGCTTCTCTGATCAGAAAAAGAAAAAACTCCTTCAAAAGCTTGAAATATATTCTTATCCAGATTCTCTAGTTTCTGAAAGATAAGCCTCTCCTTCATTCTTCTTTTTTCCTTACTGCAAACACTAGGATTTACTATGTAAGATTTATGTCTTTTTAAAACATTTTAAAAGGCTTCAAGTGCATAGAAATTCTGCACTTGGAAATGTAGTTATGAAACCCATGAATGGCATATGATTATGCCCCAATTATAAAACAGAAATTCTCTACCAATAGGGAAGGAATTGGAATTCCAAGCATTGCAAGAGGAAAGCCTACTTTCTCCAGAGTAACTACAAGAGTTGTACCACAACCTCATACCCAGAACAACTGCCGACAAGGAATTGCAAAGACAGGATAAACACAGGTGTTTTTTGAGAAATATGGTAAGACCATTCAAATTTAATATGTATCAAAATAAAAAGGTGTGATTATAAATTGGTATCTGTAACATCCCTCAGATAAGTGAGGAATTCAGATGTAAGGATAGTTAGTTCCTTGTGTCTGGTTTTCCTTAGCACTCCTGCCACCTCAAGTAATTAATATAATTTAAAAACACACACACACACACATACACAAAAGCAAAAACAAAACACAGTTTTTGTACAACTTAGTTGTCTCTTTAGTTTTCATTTCTTGTGGTCCCCTTAAAGGGTTTGGTTTGAGGAAGGAATTGAGGAAGACCCTGCCCCACAGTTGGCAATACTGCTGCATGTATAAGAAAATAGTCACATATCTCTCTCTTTTTTAAAATCCTTATATCTTTTCTTTTTTTCCTTCTCCTGAGATTTTCCCAAAATATTTGCTTTATGGGTGAAAACTTACCCTCCGGTACTAATCTCAAGTAAGCTTTGTCTCCTCTTCTTTTGGTAGGAAGGAGTGCAATTCCTAGAATCTTTGTGGACAGTCTAAGCTTTACTGGCAAACTGTTAACATTAATAATCTTGTGCCTCTCATATGGATGTCTCTGCTCCTTAAGACTCAAAATTCCTTAACTCTTTTAGATATCTAGAGACATTTTGTTTACCCAACAAAAATTAATTCTTAATACAGATAAATCTTGGGTTAGCCCATGCTGAACTTCGAGTCAGGAGAACTAGATTCCTTAGTAACTATGGTATTTTCTGAGACTCAGTTTCCTCATATGAAAAATAAACATAATACTTGTATTACTTACTTCACAAAAAATGGAAGCTAAAAATATTATTGTATAGTCAAAGGTAAAACTGGAATCTTTATTAAGATTTCCTGAATCCATAAATAAATCTTAATTCAGGAAATCTGGATAAAGATGCCAGTTTTACCTTTCTTGTACAGCTAATATTTATATAATGTTTTAATGTTAGCATTCAATGTGCTTTCATTTGATGCCCACAAGAACTGACAGATAAGTAATCCCCTTCTACAGTTGAGAAAATTGAGACAAAGAGAAAGCAGATGATTTGTCTAGTAAATGGCTAAAACTTTGGTCTTCCTTATTCCAATTCCAATATTCTATGCACTTAATTACCTAGCTAATTCTCTTTAATGTCTCAAACATTAAATTCACAAATAAATCCATCAACATTATTTAACTACATAATAACTTCTAATGGTGTTTGCTAGATTGGCAGCTCAGAAAGAAAGAATCATTTTAATGCAATATTTTACAACTCAAACTATCCTGTAAATAAGGTACTGTCTTTTCACATGGAACAGTTGGTACTGAGTAATAATGTCTTCTCAAACAGTCCACTTAAGTCATGGGTCTGCTTAAAATTCTATGAGAGTAGTTGCTCTAAACCAGTTGCTCTCACTGAGAGTTTTTCATTTTGAATGTGACAAATTTTAACATACTAAAATGCTATGGACAAAAAAACTTCTATGATTATGAGACAGACAATTTATCTAATTATAGGAAGATGAAAATTAGGTTACTAATCATAATCACCACTGTTCTCAGAAAGCATATAGACTATGAACCTAGAATAATAAGGGAAAGGGTAGAGGAGGGTGACAAAGACAGATTTCAGAACTGCATCATGTAATTTTGAAGCTAGAAGTGATGGACAATATAGCTATTGTTGAGGTTTAAGTCTACTGAGAAATATAGCTTAACAAAAGAGAATCAGAGAAATCCTTCAGCAGATAAGTAGATTTGGAAGAGACATCATGGTTAGTAAGGTGTTCACCAAGCCTAGTGTGCTTCATTCAGCTTAGTCCTAAAGCCATTTGCCATATTCATTAAGACACTTTTGTTAATTGTTCCTAAAATGGAGAATTTATGATTTCAGAGTTATAAGTGATTCCCAACTACATGGATGTTCCTTCTTCGTTTTCTCCTTGGCACACAGGTATTAAATGCATTTGGAAGGAGAGTAAGACCCAGATCTATGTATCATTTATTGTAATCATTACATTATGATTTGATGAGCATCTTTTATGCTTTTATTTATTTTGCCTTATAGTTTATATTTAAGATCTAAATATGACATCAATGAATAGGAGGAGCATATTCTCCAAAAGCAAAGTTACCCCTAGGAGAGAATTTAAATGTGACCTATAGTAGACTTTCTCTGGTAATCTCAACTGACCAGTTTGAGCAGGATGAATTGATTGTATGAGACAGCCCTAAGAATGAGTATCTTTTGTAATTTTTTAAAATTTCATATTCAGAACTTAATAAATTAGCCTTTCCAGAAACATAAGAAAAGAAATGTATATGAAACCATGAATCTTTATTAGATAGAAGCTATTTGTCTTTTAAAATACATAATAAATTCAATATAAAACTTTCAAAACAGTCCTGTGATTCTTTGTGTTCCTTTTTTCTTTGGGGGGGGGGAAGAGAAGGCAGGTTTGGGGCACAGGGAAAAGGAATACTATCCCTATTCTGTCTCTCATCTTCTCTGTCACCTCAATTTAAAAAGGAAGAAGAAAAAAATTTTCATCACTAATGTTAACCAGAAGAAAAAGGTAATAGTGTGGGAAACAGAGCTTTGGTTCACATACAATGTATCTGAGAAAAGGATTTAGATTTTGTGTAAAGGCTTAAAATACAGGAATGATAGGCTCTCTTTCAACCATTAGTTTGCATCACCAAAGGGCCCTCTATGTACTAGTCTTGAGTCTTAAAAATCTAATCCTTTTTTTCCTAACAAAATTATATAGCCAAAACAAAAGAAAAAAAAATTTCTCTATTGCCATATCAAGTCCATCACCTCTTTGTCCAAAGTTGCAAAGTGCTCATCACCATTGGTTCTCTAAAATCATAGTTGTCCATTGTATTTAATGGTTAAGTCTTTCAAAGTTATTTTGACACTGTTGTTATCATAAAGTTTTGTCTTTGTTCTACTCAGTTCAATGTTATCAGTTCTTACAAGTCTTCCCAGGTTTCTTAGAAACTTGCCTTTCTTCATTTTTTACAGTGTAATAATATTCTATTACATTCATATACCATATTTGGTTCAATCATTCCTTAACTGATAGAAACCCAATTAGTTTATAATCTTTTTATTAATTTATTTTTATTGAAACTTTTATTTTCAAAACATATGCAAGGATAATTTTTCACCATTAACCCTTGCAAAATCTTGTGTTCCGATTTCCCTCTTCTTCCTCCTACTCCCT
>JAJPUD010033390.1:149-11389 GCA_023553655.1 Myrmecobius fasciatus
TGCAAGAATGTTTGTGACAGCCCTTTTTGTGGTGGCTAGAAACTGGAAACTGAAGGGATGCCCATCAATTGGAGAGTGGCTGAATAAATTATGGTATATGAATGTTATGGAATATTACTGCTCTGTAAGAAACGACCAGCAGGACGATTTCAGAGAGGTCTGGAGGGACTTGCATGAACTGATGCTGAGTGAAACGAGCAGAATCAGTAGATCATCATACACAGCAACAACAGTATTACATGATGATCATTTCTGATGGACATGGCTCTCTGCAACAAAGAATTGTCTCAAACCAGTTCCAGTTGTTCACTGAAGAAAAACATATACATCCTGATAGAGGGATATGAAATATGGATCACAAAGTAACATTTTCATGATCTCTATTGACATTTGCTTGCATTGTGTTGCCTTTCTCTGATTTTCTTTTTTTCTTGTAGATAGGATTTTTCTTGCATAACTTCTCAAGCATTTCAACATTATTAACATGTAGTGGACTTCCTGCCATGTAGGGGAGGGGAGGGGACTTGGGGGGAAATTTGTAACAGAAAGCTTTGTAAAGATTAATGTTGAGGAATTACCCATACATAGGTTATGCAAATAACAAGCTTTAATTAAAAAAAAAAGAAAAGAAAAGAAAGAAATAGAGAAGATGGGCCAGTCAAGTGGCGAGGATGAAGGACGATAGATTCATGGTTAAAGTGATCAACAGTAATATCACAATATTGAGGGAAAACAAAGAAATCCTCCATCACATTGGATGGACTTCATGTGGCATGTTTATAGAAGAATTTGAGCTGCTAGCTGCAATAATAAAGGCGAAAAACCCATATCTAAGAATTAAAATAAAATGAAATACTATTAAAATTCACAAGCAGTAGCATAGCAAAAAAAAAATGGACTCATAGAAGTAGATTTTAGTCCAGTGTCTCCTTCTACATATGAAAGATTGTTCTTAACTTCTCTACTATCAGTTTTTTATTAGCAAAATGTGGATGATCCTACCTAATTTGTAGACTCATGAGAATCCATTCTGCTGTTCAATTCAGTTTAAAAATATTACTTAATCACTGATGTATGTGACACTTCCAGTTTCTGTTTCATTGATTAAAAAAAATAAACATTTGGGTTAGAAGCTATGAATTAAATTATCCTCTAATTAATTCTTCAGTCACTAGATCATAGGCCATTTCTATTTGAGTACTGATAAATTGGAAACTGATATTTGGCCTATCTAATTAGTTGATTGAAAATCAGCTGAAATAATAATGTTTGAGTGTGTGTTAATTGTGGAAGAAAAAGCAAGGGATCAACAAATCATAAGTCTTAGCTTAATTGAAATTTGCTATCCTTATAATTCTAGGTAATTCAGTTAATTGTTGAGTGTCAGATTTTTTTAATATAATTTGAAGATAATGCTTTCAATTCCCTGCCTCTGAAGGGTAGTTTGAAAGAACAAATTATAGGATCAAAAATTTAGAGATAAAAGGAAGCATTATCTAGGTCAGAGGCATCAAATATATAGTTTATGGGTACCAACATTTCCAAAAGCAGCCAGAACCAGATTAAAATGTAACTGGGAAATACTGACCTATTATGTTTAATATAAATAAAGTTAGTTCAAATTGAACAATAAAAATAAGATTGAATATATTTAATATTAATATATGACGTTCTAAGTCAATATAAGTTCAGCTTGGAATCTTTTGTATTATTAAGGGTTCCTCATGTCTATTTGAGTTGGACATCGTTGATCTGATTTAACCTCTTAATTTTTCAGAGAATTTATGTGACCTCCCTAAGGGTCACATGCATATTTATATGATAAAACAAGAATTTGTTCCCTGCTTTTTTTTTAATATAACATTTGTAACTTTCTCTCCACTAAACCATTTTGCTTAAATGACTTATTATATGTGAAAGCACTTTCAAGAAAGCTTTAAACCTTGTATAAATGTAAGTTACTATATTTACTGAGGTTTACAAAAATATGAGCATAGAGAGTTGAGTCAGCCATTGCATTCTAGGGATGAGTTTGACATATTAATGTGCTGTTTGTGAAATGTTAGGGCAAAAGATCTCTAAAATTTAGAAAGCATAGAAAGGATCACTGGAGCAATATCAAATGAAACATGAGGAGTTGGTTATATTTAGGTCTGGCTTCGGTTAGCTATTAAAAGCCCCAAACATATAATTTAACACTTTTATGTTAGTTATGACAAATTCCCCGGTATCTTGCAATGCTTGTGCCCTTCCTATATTTATATCTACCCGTAATGAATAATTTTATTAGATTGCTCAGGAGCTCTTCTTCTGCTTTTTTAAATTTTCACTTTTCTTTGCCTCTCTCTTCCTCTGTAACAAGCATGTTAAGCAGGTGTAATAAGAAAAAGCCAAAGAACAGTCTCAGGTATAAAGGTGACTTACATTATTCGTTTTCATTGACAATGAAGGGAGGAATATTAGGGATATAGAATGATTCAGACTTGGAACAGAAGGTAAGAAAAGTGGGAGAGATGAATTACATTAATAAAATTATATGGAACACCCATAAAGTGGGATATCATGATAAATAAGGGATAATACTTAGATCTTTGGTTCTTGTTGACAATAATTTGGAATTGGGGATTAAGTTTATTTGTAGGCCTAAGACCAAAACAGCAGGCAGTGGAAAAAGCAAGTGAAATTTATGACTGTATCACTTAGATTATGAACAAAAAATGAAACTAAAACACAACAGTGATGGAGCAAAGTTGAGGCAGGCATAATGTTAGGCACACAAGCTTTAGGCTAACTGGCAAAGGACTAGTTTTCTAAGCTAATTGGGAATATAAAGACTTCCATGTCCATGAATCCCACTAACCTCTTCCAAAGTGTTCCCTCGTTTCTCCACACAATATCCTCCCCTTCGGTGTTTTAGTGTCTGCCCAATTTATTTTGTTTAGTGTAGTCAATGCGTGCTAACATCAGTCAATCAGTCATTCCTCTCTAACCTTGAACATTTAAAGTTGCCTTGAGCATGTGCCACTGGAGGGAATGTTCCATGGAAGGGAAATTGATCCAGTGGATCAATTCATCTATACAGTAAAGACAAAGGGAGAAGGACAAAGAGAAGGAGATTTTATATTTATATCTATACTTTTTAATGTATTGTAAGAGAG
The DNA here is from genome assembly GCA_023553655.1 of Myrmecobius fasciatus. NCBI lineage: Eukaryota > Metazoa > Chordata > Mammalia > Dasyuromorphia > Myrmecobiidae > Myrmecobius > Myrmecobius fasciatus. The sequence goes on from JAJPUD010033390.1 coordinate 3,308, forward strand.
CGAGAAAAAGAGAGAGAGAGAGAGAGAGAGAGAGAGAGAGAGAGAGAGAGAGAGAAGGAAGAGGAGGAAGAAGAGGAGGAAGAAGAGAAGAAAAAAGTTAAGAGTTTCCTGATAATAGCAAAGGAATATTTTAAAGTAATTTTTACTGCTATTGTGTGTGTGTGTGTGTGTGTGTTTTGTTAGAGACGCTTTTTTTTAATGTTGTTTTGTTCCTGATATCTCATATATCTGGAGAATTTTTTAATATGGAAACAAGAAATTCCAGTGCAAGTACTCATCATTTTTTAACTCTACAAAATTGCCTTGGGCATTGATATGTTAAGTGTCTTGCCCACAAACATACCAACAAGTATGTCTCAAAGAAAAAATCTTGAACCCTGGGCTTTTTTATTTCAAGGTTGGCCCTGTAATCATGATAGCAGGACTGTTGCCATGAGAAAAGGAACTCAAATGAGAAATGTTTTAAGATAATTGAAAGAGTGAACAGAAACTATTCTAAAAATCACATTTTGGCTTCCTGGGTGCATAGTTTCTCCTCTGAGCTGGTATAAACTTTCATTACATTTAGTGTCATTCAAATTATACTTTTAATGTAAATTCTAATGGTGGATATAGTAGCCTTTAATGCTTTGTTCTGTAAAGTATTTCTTTCCATATGTAATAACAATGCCTTTATGCTGCTGCTATAAGTGATTCTATTTCATAACCCACTAATTCATAGAAAACTCAGAACTGAAAAGAAAATCCACTACATGGAGTCACAATGAAATTGGAGCAGCAATACTTTTTTTGTATCTTACATTTTCCCAACATTTTTCAAGCTGTCCTTCCTTGTCCCTCAGGATTTTAAGGGCCTTCCTTTCCTTCCCTTCCCTTCTAAACTATGTTTATCTTATATAAGCTTATTTATGTACATGTAGTATTCCTTTCCCTTACCCTTAGAATGTAATCTTATTGAAGGCAGGGCTTTTCTTTTCATATTTATTTCCATTATTTAAAAGTATAATGCCTAGCAAATTATAAGTACTTAATAAAGGCTGGCTAATTAATTGGTTTTCATATGTATTACACTAATGAAAGCAACCTTACAGTATATAAAGCAGAAGAGCAGATGAAATATTTGTACTCTTCCCAAATTAATGAATTAATCTCAAAGAACAAGCTTACAGAAAGCTATGTTCCTTGCCTAAGATCCAGAAAATTGACAGAGATAACACTATTTAACTAGTTGTAATTTACATTTTGGGAAGTGAAAAAAAAAAGGAATTGGAGTCAGTAATGTTGTGCTGGCTTTGGGTATTCCATTGTATTTCTTTGGTCTTGGTCTTATTGTCTCTAAAATGTAGTAGCACATATCTGTATCTATCTGTATCTATATCTATGATCTTATTGAATGTTATGTATCTCTTTATTTGATATTATTGAAGTAATCTTTATAAAAATACTTTTATTTAGGATTATGGCTAAAATTCCAGGTATTTTTTTTTAAAAGAAATACCATTGGAAGCAAGGTTTCAAAACAATTTATTGCTTTGCTCTATCATTTGATTTAAAATATTATTTTAAAAACTAAACAATTGCTTAGATAAGATAATATTTTATAATATTTATGTACTAAATCAAACTTGTGTTTATAAAAATGCATTAAGCCTTAAAAATCATCTGCAAAAGTCTGTTTCTTTAGTTCTTATCAAGGATACCTTCAAAGAATGCATAGACCATTCTCATAAGAATTTCATAGAGGTGAGAAAGTAGATATATCTGATGATCACTGTTTATGTCTTCTGTGGTTATTGTAAAACTAAAGCAGTCTATAATCTTTTCCACCCTTTGGGAACCTTCTCTTTAAAATATCTTTATTATTGTTTTTTATTATGTTATCTCACGCATGAATTTCTTCAGCATTTAACTACTTGTTAAATTAAATTAACTAAAGTTAATTTGAGTCTGTTTTCTTAGCGACCATTGATTTTTCCTTATATAGTACACTAACCATTTCAATGATTGTACACAAGTGACAATTTCATTGTTATATTGCTGGTATTAAATTAATTTTAAAATGCTGGCTGATAGGTTCCATTTCACCAAGTTTTTGATTGACTTTGTGTTTTTTCATCTGCAATTACTCTACTAATGACATAACTTAGTTGGCTCTCGTGCTTTATTCTTTACAGTATTGCCTCTCTTGCTTTTTGCTATTATTTTATGAAGTTGTAGTTATCATAATATTCATTTATTGTGTTCCATAATGTTTTATATATGAGCTTATATTCCAAATATTTATTGCTCTTGGCAACTACACCTCTATGTTGGCAATAAGATTAAATCTTTGCTGCATGAGATTATTTTTGGGGCTCTTTTAGCCTCTTTTTATGGTAATTGGTTTGCAATTATTAGGTTTCTCTAGGAAATGATGATTCAATTCAATTCAGTAAATATATTTTTGTGTCTATAATATTTATGGCACTATGTTCAATACCAGAAGAACAAATATAAAAATGAAATAATAACTGCCCTCTGGAATCAACCAAGGTCAGTGTATTTCTTTTTATTATCTTCTCTGTCATCCATTTTCCCCTTACTCTCTATCTCTTACAATTTTTTTTTCTGTTTCTGGCTTTCTTTCTTTTCTTCACCCTATTTCTTTGAATCCCTCCTGTCATTACTTTCATTTTAAATGGCTTGGGTTGAAGTCATTACAACCAGATATAACATTTTGGTGTGTGTGTGTGTGTGTGTGTGTGTGTGTGTGTGTGTGTGTGTGTCTGTGTGAATAATAAATAAATAATTTCAAATTTATATTGCTGTGTCCTTTCATAATCATTCTAAACCATTTTGCCCTTACTCCTATATGTCCATATTTGCATTAATTATCTTTCTTAGATTTAAAGCCACTTCTCTCTCTCAGCTTTCCTCATATGTAACTGATCACTCTTTTGTCTTCCTTGCTGGATTTTCATCCTCATCATGCTTACTAGCCATGAGGATCCCCTAATAATCCCTTAGTCATATTCTCTTCTCCACCAATACTATTTCACTTGGTGATTTCATAATTTCTAGGGGTTTGCTTTTTCTTTAAAAATATTACTCTGAAATCTGAGTGTACACCTCTCACTAGAAGTCTAATTTCCAATCTTTCTTATTTCTAATTGCCTAATAGACATCTCAAACTGTATGGAAATCCTTTCTTTTGTTTTTTTTAAGTGTTTTTAGAATTTTGAATTTATTTATTTTTAATACATTGCTTTATGAATAATGTTGGAAGAGAAAAATCAGGAAGAAAGGGAAAGCTCATTGGAAAGAAAAAAAAAACTCAGAAAAAAGAAGTGGAACATACCATGTGTTGATTTACATTCAATCTCCAAAGTTCTTTTTCTGAAAGCAGGTGGCAGTTTCTGATAATTTATATTTTTGTAAATATTCATCCATTTCAGTTAGGTTATGGGATCTGTTGTCACGCAGTTGGGTATAATAGCTCCTAAATTTTGCTTTAATTTCTTTTTAATTAGTGCTAAGTTCACCCTTTGTATTTTTGATCCTATTGATTTTTTTCCTTTTTCTAATCAGATTAACCAAGGTTTATCTATTTTTTTCATAAAACCAACTCTTAGTTTTATTAATCAGTTCAATAGTTTTCTTAGTTTCAATTTTACTAATCTCTCCTTTGATTTATAGAATTTCTAATTAGGTATTTAATTGGGGGTTTTTAATCTGTCCTTTTTCTACCTTTTTAAGTGGCATGACCAATCCATTGGTGTCCTCTTTCTCTATTTTATTCATGTAGCTATTTAAAGATATGAAATTTCCCCTAACAACTGCTTTGATTGTATCCCATAGATCTTGGTATGTTGTCTCATTATTGTCATAAAATTATGGATTGTACCAGTGATTTGGTGTTTGTCCAACTCATTTTTTAGAATTAGATTGTTTAATTTCCAATTATTTTTTAGTCTATCTTTCCCTTGTCCTTTATTGAATATAATTTTTCAATACATCTTGGTATGAAAAAGCAGAATTTATTATTTCTGCCTTTTTGCATTTGATAGTGAGATTTTATGTCCTAATACATGATCAATTTTTGTGTAAGTACCATGTGCTGCAGAGAAAAATGTGTATTCCTTTCTGTCTCTATTCATTTTTTCAGAGGTCTGTCATATCTAGGTTTTCTAGGATTCTATTAACCTACCTAGTTTTTTTCTTGTTTCTTTTGTAGTTAAATTTGTCTGATTTTTATAGAGGCATGTTCACTAATACAATTTTGCTATTTCTTCCTGTAATTCGCTTAATATATTCTTTAGGAATTTATATGCTCTAACACTTGGTACATATACATTTAATATCATTACTACTTCATTGTTTATAGTACCCTTTATCAAGATGTACTTTGCTTCCTTATCTCTTTTAATTAAATTTATTTTTGCTTTTGCTTTATCTGAGATCAGATTTACTACCCTTGCTGGTTTATTTTTTGTTTGTTTTTGTTATTGTTGTTGTTGTTTTTACTTCAGCTAAGCATAACAATTTCTGTTCTAGTCTTTTACCTTTACTATTTATATCTCTGTCTCAAATGTGTTTCTTGTAAAAGCATTTTGTAGGATTCTCTTTTCTTAATCCACTGCTCCATTCACTTCAGTATTATGGGAGAGTCCATTGAATTTACATTCACAGTTATGGTTACCAGCTCTGCATTTCTCTCCATCTTATATTTTCTCTGTGTATACTTTTGTTCTCTCTTTCCATGCTGTCCTTATTAAGGTTTTTTTTTTAATCCAACCCACCCACTACACTATACTCTCCCCACTTCTCTATCTTTTTCCCCCTAGTGTTTCTACCCTCCCTTCTTTTCAGCCTTTCCCTCTTCTTTTCTTTCTCCTCCTACTTCTTTATAGGGTAAGACACATTTCTTGTGTATTTTACTAAACAATAAGGTATTATGTTATTCCCTCTGTGAGCAAAAACTGATGGCATCAAGGTTCAGACAATGGTCATCTCTCTCCCTTTTTTGCCTCTAATGAAATAGGTCTTTTGTGCCTCTTCATGTGATCTAATTTGCCCCATTATACCTCCCCCTTCCTCTGGTAATACAGTCCTTTTTCCAGTCCTTAATGTCTTTTTTCTTTGTTATCATCACATCAGAGTCCATTCACAACTACACTCTCTGTCCATTTGATGCCTTCCTATTACTGCCACAATAACTGATATCATTTGCCCATCTAGGCATGTAAAAAGTTAAACCTTTATACAATATATATTTTCCCTATTTACCTTTCTATGCTTCTCATGAGTTTTATATTTCAAGATAAAATTTTCTGTTTAGTTCTGTTTTTTTCAATAGAAATGACAGAAAATCTCTTACTTCATTGAAGCTCCATCTCCTCCCCTGAAAGAAGATGCTGAGTCTCACTGGTGGTAATCCTACGTCCTTTGCTTTTTGGGATATGGTATTCCAGATCCTCTGATTCTTTATTGTTGAAGCTACCAGATTATGGATAATACTGACTTTTACTCATTGATATTTAAATTCTTTTTGTCTGGCAAATTGAATTATTTTTTTTTTATTGAAATTATAGTTATAGAGTTTTGTAACAGTCTTTCTTAAGGTTTTCCTTGTGAGATCTCTTTCCAAAGGTGATTGATGGATTCTTTCAATGAGGATTTTCTTCTCCATTTTTGGAATATTGGGGTAGTTTTCCTTGATAATTTCTTGAAGAATGCTATCCAGGCTCTTTTTTTGGTCATGGCCTTCAGGTAAAGCAATAGTTTTTAAAATGTCTCTTCTGGATCTATTTTCTAATAACATATTTTGCATTTTGTTAGATTTTTTCATTCTTTTCATTCTTTTTAGTTATCTGATTGATTCTTGCTATCTCATAGAATCATTTGTTTGCATTTGCCTTAATCAAGCTTTTAATGTGTGATTTTTTTTCATTTACCCTTTAGTATTTCTTTTCATTTGCTTAATTCTATTTTTGAAGATGTAGTTTTCTGCAGTGTATTTTTTTTTAATTTTGCATAACAGAAGTTATAGGGGAAAGGTGTAAGGGGAAAAGTTCTAATGGGGGAGGGCTGTTTGAGGGAAGTAGTGACCAGAAGGAAAATAAGTAGTGATCAGAAGGAAAATTTGGAGGGAGCCCTGACTTAGAGTGACATAAAAAGTACTTTTAATTAAAGTGATTTTGAAGAGAATAATTAACATTTTTGAAGTCAGAACACTATCCATCCTCATTTTATAGCTAAAATTGTTATATTACTTAAAAGTTGTTTTTTTTTTAAATGCTCAATTATTATCAAGTACCCATAGGGGTTAAGAATATTGTTATCCTCAAGTTACAGTAGAGAAAAACTGGGGCAAACCGGTTAAGGGACTTGCCCAGGAAGGTCTGAGACAAGCTTTGAAATGAGTTCTTCTGAGTGTTCCCTACTCCAGTTCTAGAACTTTACTGGTTTTACTATCAAGCTGCCTGTCTGAAAGTGTTACAGAGCTCAGAAAAAGTTTTGTTTTTCTTTAACAGAAACCATTTACAAAACCAAAAATAAATTTCTACAGGGTGGATGAAGTTTCTCTATCCCTGTTTCCTTCTTTTCTTCCTTTGTTTTTGTGGTGAGGGAGGTGCAGTATAGAAAATTTGAGAAGAGCAATGTATAGCTCCAAATAATTGGGTGGATCCAGATAAAATAATGTACTATTAAATTATTTGATACTTATGCCTTCCTTAGGAGTCTCTTTAGATTTAGTTAGCATTTAGGAAATATATAATACTTTAAAATGTACAAAGTGATTTATGTATATTTTATTTAATTTATAGAAAAAAATTTGCAAGGTAGCTTTTATTATTATTGTGCATTACACATATGAGTTAATTATGGTTGAAAGAACTTAAATGACTCCAGATTAACACATCTAAAATGTGTCTGAAGCAAAATTAGAAGTCAGATTTTCTGAAGCCCAAGTTCAGCACTCTGCACTGTCACCTAGTTTATACTTTTTTCTATGTGGATTATGATTGAAAACTAGAATTTCCGAACATAAAATATTTATATTCTATGTAACATGAAATAAGTGCCTTCTACTAATACTTTTTTTTTTCATGAGCAGAAATTGCCCAATTATAAGACAAACAGCTTAGCTTTGGTTGGCTCTCAATTATTTAGAGTGATGTGGGACAGCAATATGGATATTACTGAAACTCATAGTAATATTAAAACCATCTGGTATGTGTAGACTGTAACGCAGATTGAGGAACCCCCAGTTTCAAACAAAGAAGGCATTTGATTCAATTGCATAATCTTTTTTATTACTTCACTGACCATCTGTCCAGGCTTCCTTCTATTTCCTTATTTACAATGTTAAATTAAACCAGGAAAATATACTAACAAACCTGGAGGGTCACAGAAAACATATTATCTTTTTGGTCATAACCCTGAAAAAGTTGGGGATCCAGTCTGGTTGATTGATTTACTTTATGTTGAAGTCACTATGTTTCAAATGACAGTGTTTTGCAAGCATGGGAAAAAGAAAAAGGGGAAACATATCAAGCTATAAAAACTGTCTAGAAGTTAAATCTGCCCCCCCCCCAAAATGTAAAGTTCAGTTAACTACAAGATTTTTTTATCACTGAAAATTGGAGAAACTTTATTGATGGACATGCTGTACTTGAACACAGGATGGGTGGCTATTTGTTGAGGAAATTAGAGAAAGTATTCCTAAATTGAGAGAATTTGGAAGAAATGATACTTCTCAGGCCCCTTCTAATGAAAAAAGTGTATTTCCCATTTGACCCAGCAGTGTTTCTACTGGGCCTATATCCCAAAGAGATTTTAAAGGAGGGAAAGGGACCCACATGTGCAAAAATGTTTGTGGCAGCCCTTTTTGTCGTGGCAAGAAACTGGAAATTGAAAAGATGCCCATCAATTGGAGAATGGCTGAATAAATTATGGTATATGAATGTTATGGAATATTATTGTTCTGTAAGAAACGACCAACAGGAGGATTTCAGAGAGGCCTGGAGGGACTTGCATGAACTGATACTGAGTGAAATCAGCAGAACCAGGAGAACATTATACATAGCAACAAGACTATAC
>JAJPUD010033391.1:0-11389 GCA_023553655.1 Myrmecobius fasciatus
ACAGGCTGCTGGATAATTAAGATTATGTCATAAGCAGATTAGTCAGAGGAACTGGGAATGTTTAGCCTACAGAAAACTTGGCAGAAAGAGAGAAGGCACAATAGTGATTTTTAATTACATGAAAAGCTATCATATTGAAAAGAGTTTAAACTTTTCATTGACTCCAGAGGACAGAACCAGAAGCAATGGGAAGAAGCTTTCAAAGAAGCATATTCAGGATTGTTGTCAGACAAATTTCCTTACAATTAGAGGTATCCAAAAGGGGAACAAACCTGCTATCAGGAGATAAATAGAACTCTCACTACAAGTCACAAGCAAAACTTGAAAGACCACTTGTTGGACATATTATTGAGGAGATTCTTGTTTCAGAATTACATGAACTAGTGCTTTTGTGTCCCATCTTCTGGTAAATTAACTGTCTTTATCTCTGGGCTTCCAGGAGCTCAGCAACTCACTTCCTGAAAAGCAATATTTTATTCCTTTTTTTTTTTTTTTTTAAAGGAAATCAAGGTACATGACTTGCCTAGGGGCACACAGCTAGTAAGTGTTAAGTATCTGAAGCCACATTTGAACTCAGGTCCTCTTGACTTCAAAGCTTGTACTCCATCCACTGCACCATCAATATTTGATTCCTTAAACTATTTACTTATTATGTCTCATTGTAGGTCTGGTCTCTTGCCATAACCTTGATAATTATTATTTTTCATAGCATCATAGGCTCTCTAGACATTTTAAGAAGAGGAAATCAAAGCTTAGGAAGGTTGTAACTAGTCAAAGATTACAGAAGTAGTAAGCAGAAAGGTAAGATTTGAACCCAAATCCTTCAATTCTACCTGGGTCTTTATTGAATAAGTAGTTACTTGCCTTTTTTTTTTTTTTTTAAAGGCAATCAGGGTCAGCTGACTTGCCAATTCCTTCTCCATCTCATTATGCAAATGAAGAAATTGAGACAATCAGGGTTAGGTGACTTGTCCAGGACCACATAAGTATATGAGGCTGAATTTAAATCAAATCCTCCTGGCTCTAGGGATAGTACTCTATCTACCCTATCTAGCTTCCCCTCACTGACAGACTTTGTTTTTTAGTATTAGCCCTGAATCTCACTGACTAATGGGATTTGTCACCTCTTTTCTTTTGGGGGGCATATGAGAATAGATGGAGGGAGGAATAGACCTCTGAGTTTACTGCTATCAAGAGATCCCAGTGAAGACCCTTTCCTGTCAGCAGCAAGGTAAAGCAGTGAATAAGATAAGGGATTTGGAATTAGTAAAACTGAATTGAAATGTGGTTTTAGACACTCACCAGTTCTGTAACCCTGGAGAAGCCATCTATTTCCAACTTATTTTCCTCAGTTGAAGGAAAGATTAGGTGACTTTGAAAAAACAATATTGCTAATAAGGAGTTGAGACACAATTAGAATTCAGGTCTTCCTGACTCCAAGTCCAGCACCTTTTCTACTATATCTAATTGTTAGAGTCAAGGTCTTATCCACTGTGCATCCTAGAATGGCATTTACAGTAGTCTGTATCTCTTATCTGGCCACTGGACTCAGATAGCTCCAAAGGAGAAAGTAAGACAGCTGACCTTGCACAGCCCTCCCTCACTTCAATCCAATTCATTTGCATGTCATGACATCACCTCCCTGATGTCATGGTTCTTTTCCAGATCTAAGGACAAACAACAACTTCTATAAGTAGTAAGTAGGAGCTTCCCACTGGAACTGACCAGTTGGGCAACCTAGCTCTTTTCTTTTCTCTTTTCTTTCTTCTTTCTCTTTCCTCTATCCACATAAGGTATCATACCTTTATCTGCCAGTATTCTGCCCAAAAAAATGCAAATTTTGATCACTGAAGCTTCACAAAATATCTTAGTGTTTATAAGCTAGGACCAAGTCTTAAATCTAAACCACTCAGGCTCTTATTGATTGGCCAACAATAGGTACCAGGCCAAGATCCTACTTGGTCATGATTTGTGGCCCTGATTTGCTCAGAGTGAATATAAATACCAACTATCTCTGTTTTAGCCAAAAACCTTTAGGGTCATCCCTTCTCAGATTGATTTTTCTTAAACTAAATAAAAGAAGCCACTCTCCACCTCATTTTTTACCCAGCCTTGATAACTTAAAAAGGCCAACCAGAGTCATCTCCAGCTGTTCTGATCTATATTTTATCACTGGATCCAGAGGGCTTGAGAGAAGAAAGTGAGACTGGTGATTTGGCACAGCCCTCCATCACATAAATCTCATTCACTTGCATCACCTCTATGATGCCATCATCCTCTCCAAAAATGAAGGACAAACAACTTCACCATCTAACTGTCCAGGTAGTTACAACTGGGAGTGCCTAAGGCTCTGGTCTAATGATGAAACTCTGGCTTCCCTTGGAGAGAAGGTAACATGCTGTCTCCTATTCATGTCAGAAGAAATATTACAAAGAGAAAATGATTTTCTGTTCAACCCTTTGTCACAATCTAATAGCACTCATTATATTGGTAACTATTCTGTTCTTGCTGTATCAAAATCTAATGAACATATTCATGGAAATTAGAAGGAAAGATTTTTGGTGCACCAGATTAAATCAGTTTTCACTTACAAGAATTCTGAATGAACATTCTTTGCTCTCTAATGGGAAAATCTGACCCATTTTTCTAGAGCCATTGGAAAATGGGGTTTGGGGGTACAGGAGAGAAATCAGGGCTCATCTACAAGTTTAAAAAAGTAACTTAATTTAGATTTTGCAGAGGAAGAGTGAGCAGAAAGAAATGCAAAAAGCTCAATTCATTTATTTCTCAGTTAGAGATGAGTTGTACAAAGATTTGTTCAATAAATACAACATTTTTTTTAAAAGGCTGTGTCTACATTGTAGTCATTAAGGGAGACAAAAAAAGAAAGAATCCCTTTCAGCCTTTCATCCTGCACCTATCAAAGCAATTGCTTATCTTCAGAACCCTCTTATTCAAACACCAAAATTATTTGCTGAAAACTTAAATTTGTATAATTTCCTAGTTTTGGAAAAAGAAAAAGGAAAAATTCTGAAGAAAAAATCCAAGCAAAGAAAAATAATAATCAATATTGGTGTGACTTCTACAAAGTATTTTACCCTTTGATCCTCATAACAATTCTGTCAGGAAGGTGCTATTATTATTTTACAAAATTAAGATTATAAATTAAAACTAGAAAGGTTCCCACAGAAAATCAAATCCATTTTGCAAATGAAAAGAGATACTCAAAAGTTAAATGAACCTAACTACTAAATGCTTGAGGTAACATTTGAACTCAGGTCTGCCTCTCTGCCTCTAGGAAGTGAGGAATTGTATCTTACAGATCAGGTGCTTTTAGATAGAAACAGAATCCAAGCAGTTGATTTTAAAGATGAGGTGGGGATTCCAGATAGAAATCTTATTTAAGGGGCAGCTAGGTGGCGCAGTGGATAGAGCACCAGCCCTGAAATCAGGAGGACCTGAGTTCAAATGTGATCTCAGATACTTCCTAGCTGCGTGACCCTGGGCAAGTCACTTAACCCCAATTGCCTCAGCAAAAAAAAAAAAAAAAAAAAAAAAAAAAAAAAAAAAAAAAAAGAAATCTTATTTAAGTCAAGAAAAGAAATCCAGGGCAAAGAAAAATGGAGTTAAAGGACAAAAACATTGAAGGGAAAACTGCTATAAATATTTTTGCACATGTGTTTCCTTTTCTCTTCTTTGTGATTTTCTTGGCATACAGACCCAATAGTGGTTCTGTTGGGTCAAAGGGTATGCATAGTATGATAGCCCAGTTCCAGATTGTTCTCCAGAATGGTTGAATCCTTTCATAATTCCACATCCCCTTTACTTTAACCTTTCTCTAGACCACAGTCTTAGCTCTCTTTACCATCTTTACTTCCCCACCCATCTCTGGAGCCCTAGTTTTCTAATTATTCCACTCTTTTATCCAAAGTTTATCCAGTTAATAGCTGCATTAAAAAGAATGGGAAGTGGGAAAGAGGATATGAAACTCTCTCTATTCTGAGGTGGGGGTAATGTTTCATTTTCCAAACTTGTTTAGTCTGGAATATTTTACCTATCTCCCCCTCTCCCACAAGAGTAGGACTTTTCATTATTCTCCACAGAAAAACTCATCATTCTTTAAACCTCTTTTTCATTTCTACTGAGGCTCTTTTTTGCCTCTTTATTTCCATTCATTGTACACTTAATTCTTTCCTGAGCACCTAAGTCCATCCCAAGAATTGCACCAATATCCCCACTTTCCCTGGCTAAACTACCAGAAGCATTTATTGAGAATATAAACTTGGGTAATCTACCTATCTCTGCTTTTCACCTTTTATAGAATGAGTTATGAAAGGGAGGACCCAGGGCAAGATGAAACAAGACAGCAAAATGTAGGGATATGGATGTTTTTGGAATCTGAGGATTCTCATATTTAGGAATTGTGGTAACACTAGGCCTATACTTAAAAGAATTCAAAGAAAGGGGAAAGGCATTCAAATGTGAAAAAATATTTATAGAAACTCTTTTTCATGGTAGCCAAAACTGTGGGATGAAATGGGGTGTTCTATTGAAGAAGATTTAAAACTGTGGTTTATGAATGTAATGTTTATTATAATATCATAAGAAATGATAAAATAAATGGACAATTTCAGACAACTTGACAGACAATTGTAAATGAGAAGAACAATGTACATAATAACAACATTAGAGAGAAAAGCAACTTTGAAAAATTTGAGAACTCTGATCAATGGATGTCCAAAGGAAAAAAAGAGGAAATACACCATTCAACTCTTGAAAAAATTTTAATGAGTTGCATCCAAATCTTGCTCTAAGTACTAGACAAAGCTCTATCATCCTGGATAAATTACTTAACTTTTCTCAACTATAAAATAGGTACAATAAGACCTATATCATAGGATAGGATCAAACTAGTTAATATGTGCAGTGCTTTACAAAGCTTAAAGTGCTAAATAGATGCTAACTATGATCATTATATAATAAATAATAGTATTTGTATTGCCAACTCACAAATTGTTGTAAGGAAAAGGATTTGTAGTTCTTAAAGAACTATGTAAGTAATAACATTGTGTTACTGTTTCAGATAGACACACAATTGAATGAGGATTTTTAAAGGTGCAACAAAGATATCCTCATAAATATATCTAATTTGGGAAAACTTAACCATGATCAGAGGTTCCCCACCTTTGTACTTTGACCCTAAATGTTTAGCACTCAGCCTAATCTTATTCCTCTTTTCCTTCTAGAATCGGTGTTAAGTTTTTCCACAATGAAGGTCTTCCTGGAAGTGGGCCTCAGCTAGAACCAGGTGATGGAAGTGTTCTTAATATCTATCAATCAACAGTCAGTAATTATTTATTAAATTTCAATTATCTTTTAGGAATTGCGTATATGAAGCCCTCAAGAACTTCTACCACAATCTCTCATCTATATAGATAGGTTCATCCAAAATGAGTATTCATACAACATAACTGAAAAATCTTTATACAGTATATGTACAGAGAGGGGATGGAAAGGAGTGTGGGAAGCAGGAGAATGGGTCTATTAGATCAAACTGGTTGACATGTCTGTGCAGGAGGTTCTGTCTGAAGAGTAGGAAGAAGACAGCTTTTGTCTCCTCTCCTCTGAGATCAGTAATAGGCATTCCCTAAGAAAAGAAGAAAATTAATGTGTAGAACTCTCTACCTGGGGCTCCTCAATGAGTACAAAATGTCTCCTGAAGCTAAAGATGACAGAACATTTCACTATCATATACATACACAATGATCCCATCTCTCCTTGACTCTCTACCCCTTTTCCCTTTACTTCATTACAAAAACACCTGAGAATTGACATAGAACAAGATTTCAACACATCTCTATATTGTAGACATAAACACTCCTACCTGTCTGAGTAGTGCTGGAGACAAAATTGTCTTTAGTGTCTGTGAGGACAGTAGAGGTCCCTCTTTTTAGTCTCCTCTTGACATCCAGGGCTTAAAACTTTTTCCTCTGACAATACATTTGGAAATGTAGCAACTTTTTCATCTCCCACACCTCTGTTCAGTCACCAATATTTTCCACAGGAACAATGAAAACTACTTTATTGCAAGCATGAAAATTTATCAGGGCACAAATTATGTGCAAGGAACAAAAAGTACGAATTTAAGTTTCACCCAGCTGAAAAAGTAGTTTACCTTAGAGATCTTTCTGTACTGGATGCCTCAGTCCAGTTACTCAAGTCCAGCCTGTTCCTGGCTCATGTTTCTTCCTTTCTATCTGAAGTTTGTACAGACCGTCCCTAAATCAAAAATGGGGTTAATTCCCAAAGTTTATGGGGAATTATAGGGGATATGGAAATAATTTCCACATATAAATAATGTTATAAATGAGGATCAAGTTATTAGGTCAGAACCTAAGTCATTTTTACTCACAATATGTCAATATACTGTAACACATGGTATGGAATAGATAAGTTCAGATTTCTCTAGTACTTGATACTTTATAATTCAATTAGATACACAGTACAAGTATTATTATCTCTGTTTTACAGAAAAGGAAAGAAGCTAAATGATTTATAAAGTCCAAGGAAATAAACATCAGAACTAGAGAGTCTGCTCTGAATCCAAGCATTTCTTATCTGAATCTAAGTCTTTCCATAATACCATGTTGTCTACTTTGTGTATATATGTATTGTATATGAGATACAACATTTCAAATATATGTATATATAAGTGTGTGTGTGTGTGTGTACGTGATAAAATATTTCAAATATATCTTAGTTTAAGTTGTAGCCAAAACATTTTTGAGCTATGCGATCATTCCTAAATTCATGTCTTAATCCCTTAGCTATGAAATGAGAATATTATTGAATTATATATCTCATAGAGTTGTCATGAAGAAAGCTATTGATGATCCTAAAAGTACTATATAAATGTAAATTATCATTATTATTACACCTAAGTATTTCTTATACAATATGGTTTCATTCTGAGTTTCAATTTAGGTCCTGAGGAATATAACCATTTTGCCAACTAGATGGTGCAGTACAAGAGTGCTGGGCCTGGAGTCAGGAAGACCTGAAGTCAAATGCAGCCTCTATCACTACACTATCTATTCTCCTAGGTAAGTCATTTAACTTCTGTCTAGCTCAGTTTTCTCAATAGCACCTATTTTTGAGGGTTGTTGTGAGGATCAAATGAGATAATATTTATAAAGTTTTTTGCACAAAGCCTAAACATAATAGGTACTTAATAAACACTTCTTCCTTCCTTCCTTCACTCCCTCCTTCTATCCTTCCTTCTTT
This sequence comes from Myrmecobius fasciatus, assembly GCA_023553655.1. Taxonomy (NCBI): domain Eukaryota; kingdom Metazoa; phylum Chordata; class Mammalia; order Dasyuromorphia; family Myrmecobiidae; genus Myrmecobius; species Myrmecobius fasciatus. The sequence goes on from JAJPUD010033391.1 coordinate 7,285, forward strand.
CCCTTTTCTACAAACACTTAATACACAAATTAAGTCACCTAAATATAAACTTTTATATTTGTGTACTTACTGTATCCTTTTCTATTCTCAATGACCAAATCATTAGTTCATCTCATAGTTTCTAGCCTCTTCAACAGTTTTTTAAGGTCTTATGCAATATAGTCTATAAGTTGGGAAGCAGCTAGATGAAACAATGGATAAAATACTGGACTTAAAATGAGGAAGACTAGTTCAAATCCAGATCTAGGATGTGACTGGCAAATCATTTAACCGCTATCTACTATAAGTTCCACATTTGTTAAATGGGGGAAATAATAGCACCTACCTCCTGGAGCTGTTGTAAGTATAAAATGAGATAATAATTGTAAAAACATCACATAAACTTTAAAATACCATATAAACTTTAGTTACTATCATTAATTTTGCTTTCCTTAAATACAGAGTAGAGCATTCACACTAAGCTTCTCTGATCAGAAAAAGAAAAAACTCCTTCAAAAGCTTGAAATATATTCTTATCCAGATTCTCTAGTTTCTGAAAGATAAGCCTCTCCTTCATTCTTCTTTTTTCCTTACTGCAAACACTAGGATTTACTATGTAAGATTTATGTCTTTTTAAAACATTTTAAAAGGCTTCAAGTGCATAGAAATTCTGCACTTGGAAATGTAGTTATGAAACCCATGAATGGCATATGATTATGCCCCAATTATAAAACAGAAATTCTCTACCAATAGGGAAGGAATTGGAATTCCAAGCATTGCAAGAGGAAAGCCTACTTTCTCCAGAGTAACTACAAGAGTTGTACCACAACCTCATACCCAGAACAACTGCCGACAAGGAATTGCAAAGACAGGATAAACACAGGTGTTTTTTGAGAAATATGGTAAGACCATTCAAATTTAATATGTATCAAAATAAAAAGGTGTGATTATAAATTGGTATCTGTAACATCCCTCAGATAAGTGAGGAATTCAGATGTAAGGATAGTTAGTTCCTTGTGTCTGGTTTTCCTTAGCACTCCTGCCACCTCAAGTAATTAATATAATTTAAAAACACACACACACACACACATACACAAAAGCAAAAACAAAACACAGTTTTTGTACAACTTAGTTGTCTCTTTAGTTTTCATTTCTTGTGGTCCCCTTAAAGGGTTTGGTTTGAGGAAGGAATTGAGGAAGACCCTGCCCCACAGTTGGCAATACTGCTGCATGTATAAGAAAATAGTCACATATCTCTCTCTTTTTTAAAATCCTTATATCTTTTCTTTTTTTCCTTCTCCTGAGATTTTCCCAAAATATTTGCTTTATGGGTGAAAACTTACCCTCCGGTACTAATCTCAAGTAAGCTTTGTCTCCTCTTCTTTTGGTAGGAAGGAGTGCAATTCCTAGAATCTTTGTGGACAGTCTAAGCTTTACTGGCAAACTGTTAACATTAATAATCTTGTGCCTCTCATATGGATGTCTCTGCTCCTTAAGACTCAAAATTCCTTAACTCTTTTAGATATCTAGAGACATTTTGTTTACCCAACAAAAATTAATTCTTAATACAGATAAATCTTGGGTTAGCCCATGCTGAACTTCGAGTCAGGAGAACTAGATTCCTTAGTAACTATGGTATTTTCTGAGACTCAGTTTCCTCATATGAAAAATAAACATAATACTTGTATTACTTACTTCACAAAAAATGGAAGCTAAAAATATTATTGTATAGTCAAAGGTAAAACTGGAATCTTTATTAAGATTTCCTGAATCCATAAATAAATCTTAATTCAGGAAATCTGGATAAAGATGCCAGTTTTACCTTTCTTGTACAGCTAATATTTATATAATGTTTTAATGTTAGCATTCAATGTGCTTTCATTTGATGCCCACAAGAACTGACAGATAAGTAATCCCCTTCTACAGTTGAGAAAATTGAGACAAAGAGAAAACAGATGATTTGTCTAGTAAATGGCTAAAACTTTGGTCTTCCTTATTCCAATTCCAATATTCTATGCACTTAATTACCTAGCTAATTCTCTTTAATGTCTCAAACATTAAATTCACAAATAAATCCATCAACATTATTTAACTACATAATAACTTCTAATGGTGTTTGCTAGATTGGCAGCTCAGAAAGAAAGAATCATTTTAATGCAATATTTTACAACTCAAACTATCCTGTAAATAAGGTACTGTCTTTTCACATGGAACAGTTGGTACTGAGTAATAATGTCTTCTCAAACAGTCCACTTAAGTCATGGGTCTGCTTAAAATTCTATGAGAGTAGTTGCTCTAAACCAGTTGCTCTCACTGAGAGTTTTTCATTTTGAATGTGACAAATTTTAACATACTAAAATGCTATGGACAAAAAAACTTCTATGATTATGAGACAGACAATTTATCTAATTATAGGAAGATGAAAATTAGGTTACTAATCATAATCACCACTGTTCTCAGAAAGCATATAGACTATGAACCTAGAATAATAAGGGAAAGGGTAGAGGAGGGTGACAAAGACAGATTTCAGAACTGCATCATGTAATTTTGAAGCTAGAAGTGATGGACAATATAGCTATTGTTGAGGTTTAAGTCTACTGAGAAATATAGCTTAACAAAAGAGAATCAGAGAAATCCTTCAGCAGATAAGTAGATTTGGAAGAGACATCATGGTTAGTAAGGTGTTCACCAAGCCTAGTGTGCTTCATTCAGCTTAGTCCTAAAGCCATTTGCCATATTCATTAAGACACTTTTGTTAATTGTTCCTAAAATGGAGAATTTATGATTTCAGAGTTATAAGTGATTCCCAACTACATGGATGTTCCTTCTTCGTTTTCTCCTTGGCACACAGGTATTAAATGCATTTGGAAGGAGAGTAAGACCCAGATCTATGTATCATTTATTGTAATCATTACATTATGATTTGATGAGCATCTTTTATGCTTTTATTTATTTTGCCTTATAGTTTATATTTAAGATCTAAATATGACATCAATGAATAGGAGGAGCATATTCTCCAAAAGCAAAGTTACCCCTAGGAGAGAATTTAAATGTGACCTATAGTAGACTTTCTCTGGTAATCTCAACTGACCAGTTTGAGCAGGATGAATTGATTGTATGAGACAGCCCTAAGAATGAGTATCTTTTGTAATTTTTTAAAATTTCATATTCAGAACTTAATAAATTAGCCTTTCCAGAAACATAAGAAAAGAAATGTATATGAAACCATGAATCTTTATTAGATAGAAGCTATTTGTCTTTTAAAATACATAATAAATTCAATATAAAACTTTCAAAACAGTCCTGTGATTCTTTGTGTTCCTTTTTTCTTTGGGGGGGGGAAGAGAAGGCAGGTTTGGGGCACAGGGAAAAGGAATACTATCCCTATTCTGTCTCTCATCTTCTCTGTCACCTCAATTTAAAAAGGAAGAAGAAAAAAATTTTCATCACTAATGTTAACCAGAAGAAAAAGGTAATAGTGTGGGAAACAGAGCTTTGGTTCACATACAATGTATCTGAGAAAAGGATTTAGATTTTGTGTAAAGGCTTAAAATACAGGAATGATAGGCTCTCTTTCAACCATTAGTTTGCATCACCAAAGGGCCCTCTATGTACTAGTCTTGAGTCTTAAAAATCTAATCCTTTTTTTCCTAACAAAATTATATAGCCAAAACAAAAGAAAAAAAAATTTCTCTATTGCCATATCAAGTCCATCACCTCTTTGTCCAAAGTTGCAAAGTGCTCATCACCATTGGTTCTCTAAAATCATAGTTGTCCATTGTATTTAATGGTTAAGTCTTTCAAAGTTATTTTGACACTGTTGTTATCATAAAGTTTTGTCTTTGTTCTACTCAGTTCAATGTTATCAGTTCTTACAAGTCTTCCCAGGTTTCTTAGAAACTTGCCTTTCTTCATTTTTTACAGTGTAATAATATTCTATTACATTCATATACCATATTTGGTTCAATCATTCCTTAACTGATAGAAACCCAATTAGTTTATAATCTTTTTATTAATTTATTTTTATTGAAACTTTTATTTTCAAAACATATGCAAGGATAATTTTTCACCATTAACCCTTGCAAAATCTTGTGTTCCGATTTCCCTCTTCTTCCTCCTACTCCCT
>JAJPUD010033392.1:0-11388 GCA_023553655.1 Myrmecobius fasciatus
GGTCTATAGTTTTCTTTCTCTGTTTTCACCCTACCTGGTTTAGCTATTAACACCATATTAGTCTCATAGAAGGGTTTTGGCAGTATACCTTCTGTTCCTATTTTTTCAAATAGTTTGTGTAGTATTAGAATTAATTGTTCTTTGAATGTTTGGTAGAATTCACATGTAAATCCATCTGACCCTGGAGATTTTTTCTTAGGGAGTTGGTTAATAGCTTGTTCTATTTCTTTTTCTAATACGGGGCTGTTTAAATAATTTATATCCTCTTCTTTTAACTTTTGGCAATCTATATTTTTGTAGATATTCTTCCATTTCATTTAGATTATCAAACTTACTGGCATAAAGTTGGTCAAAGTAACTCCTAATTATTGCTCTAATTTCCTCTTCATTGGAGGAAAGTTCTCCCTTATCATTCTTGAGACTAACAATTTGATTTTCCTCTTTACTTTTTCTGATCAAATTAACTATAGGCTTATCTATTTTGTTGATTTTTTTCATAGAACCAACTCTTAGTTTTATTTATTAATTCAATAGTTTTCTTATTTTCAATTCTATTGATTTCTCCTTTTATTTTTCGAATTTCCAATTTGGCATTTAATTGAGGGTTTTTAATTTCTTCTTTTTCTAGTTTTTTTTAATAATAAGCCCAATTCATTGATGTTTTCTTTCTCTATTTTATGCAAGTAAGCATCTAAAGATATAAAATTGCCCCTTATAACCGCTTTGGCCGTATCCCACAAATTTTGGTATGTTGTCTCCTTACTGTCATTCTCCTGGATGAAATTATTAATTGTGTCTATGATTTGCTCTTTCACCCATTCCTTCTTCAGGATTAGATTATTTAATTTCCAATTAACTTTTGGCCTATTTTCTCCTGGCCTTATATTGCATGTGATTTTTATTGCATCATGATCTGAAAAAGATGCATGTAGTATTTTTGCCTTTCTGCATTTGATTTTGAGGTTTTTATGCCCTAACACATGATCAGTTTTTGTATAGGTTCCATGGACTGCTGAGAAAAAAGTAAACTCTCTACTGTCTCCATTCAACTTTCTCCATAGATCTATCATACCTAACTTTTCTAACAGTTGGTTTATCTCCATAGTTTCTTTCTTGTTTATTTTGGGGTTTGATTTATCTAACTCTGAGAGAGCAAGGTTGAGATCCCCCACTAGTATAGTTTGGCTGTCTATTTCTTCTTGCATCTCTCTTAATTTCTTCCCTAGGAATTTGGATGCTATTGAATTTTGTGCATAAATATTTAGTTTTGATATTGTTACATTATCTATGGTACCCTTTAATAAAATATAGTTTCCTTCCTTATCTCTTTTGATTAGATCTATCTTGGCTTTTACTTGATCTGAGATAAGGATTGCTACCCCTGCTGTTTTTTTGTTCACCTGAAGCATAATATTTTCTGCTTCAGCCTTTTACCTTCATCGTATATGTTTCACTATGTTTTAGATGTGTTTCTTGTAGACAACATATTGTGGGATTCTGGTTTTTAATCCATTCTGATATCCGCTTCTGCTTTATGGGAGAGTTCATCCCATTCACATTCACAGATAGAATAACTAATTCTTTATTTCCTGCCATCTTATTTACCCAAGTTATGTTTTCCCCTTTCCTTTCTCCTTTCTCCCTTCCCCCCTCCTCAGTACTTTGCTATTGATGACCCCCTTCCCTAAACAATACTCCACCCTTTAGATCCCTGCCCCCTTTGCCCTGCCTTTGATTCTTATATTTTCCCTTCTATTAGTTTATCCCTTTCTTTTCCTTCTTTCCCTGCCACTTCCCTTTAGCAACAGAAAAGTTTCTATGTGAAATCAAGTGTCTGATATCCACTTTTAGAGCCCAACCTGATGAGAGTAAGATTTACACAATGCTCATCTCCCTCCCCTGTTTCTCTCAATTATATTAGGTTTTCTTTGTCTCTTCAAGAGATTTTGCCTTGTTTTTACCTCCTTTTTTTTTAGATCTTATTTTACCACTTTTCCCCTCTTTTCCCCAGTATGACAACCTTTCCCCCTGTAGTTCTCTTTTTCATATTATCAAAGTAATATCTAGTTAATTATACCCCCAAACTATAAGTATCACACTAGTAGAAATAAAGTTCTCAAGAGTCCTTTCTTTTTTACCTTTTTATGCATCTCTTGAGTTCTGTGTTTGGTGTCGAATTTTTTGTTCAGATCTGGTCTTTTCATTAGAAATAGGTGAAATTCACCTATATCATAGAATGACCATCTTCTTCCCTGGAGGATAATGCTCATTCTAGCTGGATAGGTTATTCTTGGCTGTAATATAAGTTCCTTTCCCCTTCAGAATATCTGGTTCCAGGCCCTTTGATCCTTCAATGTGGAGGCTGACAGATCATCTGTGATTCTAATTATTGATCCTCAGTATTTGAATTGTTTCTTTCTAGCTGCTAGCAGAATCTTTTCCTTGGTGCTATAGTCCTGAAATTTAGCCACGATATTCCTTGGGCTTTTAATTTTGGGGTCTCTTTCAGGAGGTGATCGGTGAATTCTTTCAATGGTGATTTTGCCTTCTGATTCTAAAACCTCAGGGCAGTTTTCTTTCAGGATTTCCTGGAAGATAGTGTTTAGATTTTTTTTTTTTCATCATGGCTTTCAGGAAGTCCAATAATCCTTAGATTGTCTCTCCTAGATCTATTTTCCAAGTCAGTTGTTTTTCCTAGGAGATATTTCCTATTTTCTTCTAATTTTTCATTTTTTTGTTTTTGTTTGACTGATTCTTGAAGTCTTATTGAGTCATTCACTTGCATTTGTTCAATTCTTATTTTCAAATTGTTGTTTTCTTCAGTTACCTTTTTAAGCTCTTTTTGTAACTGTCCAATTCAATTTTTTTGTTCATTGCACTCTTTTTCCACTTCACTAATTTTATTTTTCAATAAATTAGTGTCTTTTTCATATCTCTTTTGCAGGGCATCATATCCTTCTTGCACTGATTTCAGTTTATTTTCCCATTTATCCTCCAGCTCTCTTTTGTGGTTCTTTATGCAATCTTCCAGAAAGGCCTTTAGAAAAATGACCAGTGATGGTCCTTAATAACCTCACAATCTGATGTCAGCCCTTTTCTGTCTCGATAAAAGCTGTCTATGGCGAGAGCGCTCTTTTGCTTCTTCATTATTCTTTTTAGACAGCGTGTATATCTGTTTAAGGTTTGGAAAAACGGCGGCTAAAGCTCTTTGCCCTGGGGCAATTTGGCGAATTAATTTAAGGTGCTGTGCTGGTGGGGGCTAGGACTAAGTCCAAATTACTCCTTAAACAAGGCAAGTCTGCCAGAACACCTGCCCCTAATCAGTGCAGAGTGTCCCGAGTGCCTCAGATAAACTCCAGGTGTTTGGAATTTGGAGTTTGGAGTTTGGAGTTTCTGCCTAGGATGAGCTGAGCTGAGTCCCACCCTCACTTCCAGCCTACACCAAGTCCACAGTTTATCCCTCTGTCCAAGTTAAACAAACCTTATATGAAGTTCTTCAGAAAGCAGTGTCCAAATATTTCTGGATTCGTTCACTTGAAGATCATTTCAGAGGCTTATTTTTTTGTTGATTTGAGAGAAGTTCAGAGGAGGATGCAGAGAGTCAGGTTTTCACTCTGCCATCTTGGCTCCGCCTACCTGAATTTGTCTGATTTGTTCTTTATCTAGTTTTTTTTAATAATAAGCCCAATTCATTGATCTTCTCTTTCTCTACTTTATGCAAGTAAGCATCAAGAGATATAAAATTATCCCTTATAACTGTTTTTAGCGTATCCCACAAATTTTGGTATGTTGTCTCCTTATTGTCATTCTCCTGGTTGAAATTATTGGTTGTGTCTGGGATTTGCTCTTTCACCCATTCATTCTTTTTTTTTTAATTTAAAGCTTTTTATTTGTATAACATATGTATGGGTAGTTCCCCAGCATTGATCTTTACAAAGCTCTCTATTACAACTTTTACCCCCAGTCTCCTCCCCTCCCCTCGATGGCAAAAGTCCACTACATGTCAATAATATTGAAATACTTGACAAGTTGTGCAATAATAATCCTATCTACAATAAAAAAAAAGAAAATCAGAGAAAGGCAACACAATGCAAGGAAACATCAATGGAGATCATGAAAATGTTACCTTGTGGTCCATATTTCATATCCCTCTCTCTGGGTGTATATGGTTTTCTTCAGTAAACAATTGGAACTGGTTTGAGACAACTCAGTGTTGCAGAGCCATGTCCATCAGAATTGATCATCATGCAATATTGTTATTGCTGTGTATAATGATCTCCTGGTTCTGCTCATTTCACTCAGCATCAGTTCATGCAAGTCTCTCTAGGCCTCTCTGAAATCGTCCTGCTGTTCGTTTCTTACAAAGCAACAATATTCCATAACAATCATATACCATAATTTATCCATTCTTTAGATTTATATTATTTAATTTCCAATTAACTTTTGTTCTATCTTTTTCCTGGCCTTATATTGCATGTGATTTTTATTGCATCATAATCTGAAAAAAGATGCATTAACTATTTCTGCATTTCTGCATTTGATTTTAAGGTTTTTATGCCCTAAGACATACATGGTCAATTTTTTATAAGTTCCATGACTTACAGAAAAAAAAGTAAACTCCCTTCTGTCTCCATTCTATTTTCTCCAAAGATCTATCATACATAACTTTTCTAACAATTGGTTTACCTCCCTCGTTTCTTTCCTATTTATTTTTTGGTTTGATTTATCTAATTCTGAGAGAGCAAGATTGAGATCCCCCACTAGTATAGGTTTCTCTGTCTATTTTTTTTGCATCTCTCAACTTCTTCTCTAGGAATTTGGATGCTATATCACTTGGTGCATATATTTTAGTATTGAAATTGCTTCATTATCAATGGTACCCTTTAGTAAAATATAGTTTTCTGATATTATTCCTTATTTCTTTTAATTAGATCTATCTTTGCTTTTACTTTATCTGCGATTAGCATTGCTACTCCAGCTTTTTTTTGTTATTGTTGTTGTTCAAATGAACCATAATAGATTCTGCTCCAGTCCTTTACCTTCACTCTGTATGTATCTCTATGCTTTAGATGTGTTTCTTGTAAACAACATATTGTTGGACTCTGGTTTTTAATCCAGTCTGCTATCTGCTTCTGTTTTATGGGAGATTTCATCCCATTCACATTCACAGTTACAGTAACTCATTCTGTATTTCCTTCCATCTTATTTACCCAAAGTTATGTTTTCCTCTTTCCTTTCCCCTTTCTCCCTTCCCCCCTCCCCAGCATTTTTCTTTTAACGAACACCTCCCTCAATCTGTCCTACTCCCTTTAAAGCCCCTCCCCCTTTTTATACCTTTTCTCTAATTGTTCTATTTTCCCTTCTATTAGCCATTCCATTTCTTTTGCTCCTTTCCCTCCCACTTCCCTATAAGTAGGGACAAGTTTCTCTGAGAAACCAAATGTCTGATATATTCTTTTAAAGCCAAATCTGATGAGTGTAAGATTTACACAATGCTCATCTTCCTCCCTTCTTTCCCTCAATTTTATTAGGTTTTCTTTGCCTCTTCATGAGATTTTACCTTATTTTTACTTCCTTTTTCAAACCTCCCTTCCTCATCATTTAATGGCTAACATATCAATAGTGCTAACAAATTACAAAATTATGGATTTATCAAGACATACAGGAACAGAACATTTCTGAAATTATGTCATGTATTCAGACAACTTCAGGAAGGTAGAAAGCATAGTAAGGATCAAGACATGAAAGTATTTCTATGGTAGTTTCCGGATATCAAGACTGTCACTCAGCCGGAACTTTAAGAGTATTAATCTATAAAATTAATAATGACTTAACTGAATATATTGAATAAAATACCAGAATTAGTTTTAGCTTACAAATATGCTGTTGCCCCCACTCCATATAGGCCATTTAGCTTTCCTAAAAAGATAATTTCGATTTGGAGAAGAATTTTGATGGCATATTTCTATCAATATATTTTTATGAATGAAGGAATGATAAGCAGTTTTTTTTTTCTTTCCATTGAGGGACAACTTTTACTTTTGTTGCTTGGAGGCACTGGCAGTTCTTTCTAGTCAGGATGACATCCATGTACTGATAAATTTCTGTAATCATAATGAAATTGAGAGGTCTCATTAAAACAATTCTGTCCAAGTTTTCCTTCCTTTAGATTCTTATTTATGTTTTATTCGGATGGGATAACATTGTCTTTGTGTTATCTATTTGCAATTTCCCATGAATTATATTTTGAAGAAAATCATTTCTGCATTTAAAATCACTATAAGCAATTGTAATAGCAGACATAGTGGACAAAGAAGAAAATAATTAAAATTAAAATTTAATCTAATTCATTTGCAGCACTTTGGTGAGCTATTCCACTGGGAAAGCAGTAACTGTAAAGGGTTATACAAGTGAATATTATTAAATACTTTTAATTAGATAATTGCAAAGTCCACACCCACAGTGGTAATACTGGTATCTATATCCCATGGTAATTTTTAGATAGCCACAATAAAAAATCTTTTTCAATTCTTCTTATGTGCACTTAATTTTCATGAATCCCCTCTGCATCACAGACACAATGATCCTTCCTGGTACTGTAAACATAAATGAACATATTGGACTTGGATCTGAGGTATATGTTAACTACCATTGACTTCATTTACTAATATGATCATGGAAATATGTGAGTATGAGTTCATAGATGATAAAATGACCAAGATCATAATTATAACTGTTGTCCATAAGTTATTGATGTTTTTCTATGTTTACACATAAAAATAAATAGTTAATAATGTTGAATTGAACTCTTTGTTTCTTTTATTTATAAAGTTCCTTGTTTTCCTAATGGATTTTTCTTACAATGTAATTTCACTAAGCAAAAATGTCTAATGATTCACATTTCTTCTTGGTTTATTATTTAATATATTCACTCATTCATCAATAATATAGCAAATACCTATTTTATTTAGGACTTTGGTTTGATAGTGGGATCATTGCAAAGTTTAGGTAAGTCTCATTCACTTACATAAGAGAGTTTCATGACTCCAAGTGGAATAGGTCATAGATTTAATGACAATATTATACATTAAAATAAAAAAGAGAAAATTATGACAAGTGTCTTATGAGATCTGAAGGAGAATTTGTTGCCATTTGGGAGAGTATGTTGGTTAAATATTTGGATATAAGTAGGTTTTGCTCTGGACTTATGAAAACAGGTAATAGGGATATGGAATGAAGAAAAAGGCATTCCCAGTAATGACACCACTACAAATGACATAAAGGAGGTAATGGCCATGCAGTGTCTCGGGGTTGTAGGGGCAAGGACTGGAAAAGTTTGGTTTCAGCATAATTTATATTCATAGGGGCATATTAATGTGCAGTATGACATCAGATGATGGAGGTCCTTAAAAATGTACACTTTAACCTAATTCTGATAAAGGCCTCATTTCTAAAATATAGAGAGAATTAACTCAAATTTATAATAATACAAGCCATTCTCCAGTTGATAAATGGTCAAAGAATATGAACAGACAATTTTCAGATAAAGAAATTAAAACCATTTCTAGTCCTCTGGAAAAATACTCTAATTTAATATTGATCAGAGAAATGCAAATTAGTACAACTTTGAGATACCACTACACACCTCTCAGATTGGCTAAGATAACTGGAAAAATAATGATAAATGTTGGAAAAGGTTTGGGAAAACTGGGACATGAACACATTTTTTGTGGAGTTGTGAACTGATGCGGTCATTCTCCAGAGCAATTTGGATCTATGGCTAAAGGGTTATCAAACTGTGCATACCCTTTGATTCATCAGTGTCTTTATAATTCTGTAATGTAATGAGATCATAAAAAAGGGAAAAGGGGGAGTGGAGCCAAGAGGGTGGAATACAGACACAACTCTCGTTGATCTCCTCTGACCTCTCAAGCAAACAGCAGATTAAGCCTCTAAACTGATTTTGGAGTCAAAGCACCCCCAGATATTTGGAGTACAACATATTCCCAGAAGTTATCTTGGAAAAACTTCTGAACAGGTCTGTTTTAATTGGGAAGGGAAATAGTCTGCCAAGCAGTTAAAAGAAAAATGGGGAAATGAAATGAGATCATTGTAACAAAGAAAGGAAAAAGCATATAATGCCCAACAAAGGAGTTATGAAAAAGACACCAATTCACAGAAAAACAAAATTGGTTAAATGGAAAAAGAATGCAATGAATAAAAAAATTCAATTGGCCAATTAGAAAAGGAGCTAAAAAAGATAACTGAAGAAAATAATACACTAAGAATTAGAATTGAACAAATGGAAGTGAATGACTCAATAAGACTTCAAGAATCAGTCAAATAAAAACAAAGAAATGAAAATATAGAAGAAAATATCAAATATCTGCTAAGAAAAACAACTGAACTGGAAAATAGATCTAGGAGAGACAATCTAAGGATTATTGGACTTCCTGAAAGGCATGATGAAAAAAAGAATCTAAACACTATCTTCCAGGAAATCTTGAAAGAAAACTCACCTGATATTTTAGAATCAGAAGGCAAAATCACAATTGAAAGAATTTACCGATCACCTCCTGAAAGAAACACCCAAAATTAAATCCCCAAAGAATATTGTGGCTAAATTTGGGGACTATCACATCAAGGAAAAGATTCTGCTAGCAGCTAGAAAGAAACAATTCAAATACTGAAGATCAATAATTAGAATCACACACAATCTGTCAGCCTCCACATTGAAGGATCGAAGGGCCTGGAATCAGATATCCAGAAAGGCAAAGGAATTTGGATTACAGCCAAGAATAAGCTAGCCAGTTAGAATGAGCATTATCTTCCAGGGAAGAAGATGGTCATTCAATGATATAGGTGAATTTCACTTATTTCTAATGAAAAGATCAGGTACAAATAAAAAAATTGACCTCCAAACTCAGAAATGAAGAAAAGCATAAAAAGGTAAAAAGGAAAGAACTAAAGAATGGGCGTATAACTTGACATCAATTTGATAATATGAAAAAGAAACTAGAGGTGAAAGGGCTACCATACTGGGAAAAAGAGGGAAAAGATGGTAAAATAAGGTTAAAAAAGGAGGTAAAAGTAAAGTAAAATCTCATGAAAAGGCAAAGAAAACCTAATATAATTGAGGGAAAGAAGGGACTGGGGATGAGCATTGTGTAAATCTTACTCTCATCAGATTGGGCTCTAAAAGAGTATATCAGACATATTTGGTGTCACAGAGAAACTTGTCCTTCCTTATAGGGAAGTGGGAGGGAAAGGAGGAAAAGAAAGGGATAGATTAATAGAAGGGAAAATAGAAGAATTAGGGGAAAGGTGTAAAAAAAGGGGAGGAACTCTGAAGGGGGAGGTCTATTTGGGGGAGGTGGTCATCAAAAGCAAAATCCTGGGGAGGGGGTAAGGGAGAAAAAGGATAGGAAAGAGAAAAAATATAACTTGGGTAAATAAAATGGCAGGCAATGCAGAATTAGTTGTTGTAACTGTGAATGTGAATGGGATGAACTCTCCCATAAAGCGGAAGCAGGTAGCAGACTGGATTAAAAACCAGAATCTAACAATATGTTGTTTACAAGAAAGACATCTAAATCATAGAGACATATACAGGTTGAAGATAAAGGACTGCAGCATAATCTATTATGGTTCATTTGAACAACAACAACAACAAAAAGATGGGGTAGCAATCCTGATCTCAGATAAAGTAAAAGCAAAGATAGATCTAATTAAAAGAAATAAGGAAGGAAATTATATTTTACTAAAAGGTACCATAGATAATGAAGAAATTTCAATACTAAACATATATGCACCAAGTGATATAGCATCCAAATTCCTAGAGAAATTAAGAGAGATGAAAAGAAATAAACAGCAAAAACTATACTAGTGGGGGATCTCAATCTTTCTCTCTCAGAATTAGATAAATCAAACCACAAAATAAATAAATAAGAAAGTAACGGGGGAGTTAAACCAATTGATAGAAAAGTTATGTTTGATAGATCTTTGGAGAAAATTTAATGGAAACAGAAGGTAGTTTACTTTTTTTTTTCTGTGGTTCATGGAAATTATACAACAATTGACCATGTGTTAGGGTATAAAACCCTTCAAATCAAATGCAGAAAGACAGAAATTGTTAGTGCATCTTTTTCAGATCATGATGCAATAAAAATCACATGCAATATAAGGACAGAAGAAAATAGACAAAAAGTTAATTGGAAATTAAATGATCTAATTCTAAGGAATGAATGGGTGAAAGAGCAAATCCCTGGAACAATCAATAATTTCATCCAGGAGAATGACAATAATGAGACAACATACCAAAATTTGTGGGATATGGCCAAAGCAGTTATGAGGGGTAATTATATATCTCTCGATGCTTACTTGCATAAAATAGAGAAAGAGAATATCAATGAATTGGGCTTACTATTAAAAAAATAGAAAAAGAACAAATCAAAAACCCTCAATTATAGACCAAATAGGAAATTCTGGAAATAAAAGGGAAGATCATTAAAATTGAAAATAAGAACACTATTGAATTAATAAATAAAACTGAGTTGATTTTATAAAAAAATAGATAAGCCTTTAGTTAATTTGATTAGAAAAAGGAAAGAGGAAAATCAAATTGCTAGTGCCAAAAATGATAAGGCAGAATTTTCCTCCAATGAAGAGGAAATAAGAGCAATAATTAGGAGTTACTTTGCCCAACTTTATGCCAATAAATTTGATAATCTAAATGAAAGAGAAGAATATCTACAGAAATATAGACTGCCCAGGTTAACAGAAGAGGAAATAAATTATTTAAATAGCCCCCATTCAAGAAAAAGTTATAGAACAAGCTATTAATCAATTCCCTAAGAAAAAAATCTCCAGGGCCAGATAGATTTAAATGTGGATTCTATCAAACATTCAAAGAACAATTAATTTCAATACTATATAAACTATTTGAAAACATAGGGAAAGTAGGTGTACTCCCAAATTCCTTTTATGATACAGATATGGTACTGATAGCCAAACCAGGTAGGGTGAAATAACTTCCACTGGACTCAAATGGCTCGAAAAGGGAAAGTGAGGCAGGTGACCTTATACTACAGCCCTTCCTCACTTAAATCCAATTCACTTGCATACCATGGCATCACCTCCTGATATCATGGTCCTTTTTTTTAGAACAAAGACAAATAAATACAACTTGTATGGTTCAAACACATAGTGTTTACAACAATAATAATCTTTGCGTTCTCTTTAACAAACCATAATTTCACATAAAAAACAAAACATGGATACAAGCATTTGTTCAAATGTATTATCACTTTCCTATGGAATTAACAGGTGCACAATTACACTGGGAACAAAGAATAGAGGTACAGAATATTTCCCACCCTGTGTTTTCTT